>QEPC01005786.1:102386-118127 GCA_003113815.1 Sphenodon punctatus
CCACAGGCTTGGAGTCCCACAGGCTTCTATTCTGTCCCTCCTCCTGTTCAATGTGTATATGCAGCCTTTGGGCGAGGTCGTGAGAGGGTTCGGCGTGCGTTGTCATCAGTACACTGATGACCAAACCTGAACCTGAATCCGAACCCAAACTGACCGAACCGAACTCAATTCCGAACGCCGAAATGACAGAACAGTTCGGTCAGTTTGGATCGCGTTCAGGTGAGTTTGGGTGACTAAAACTACAAAAACGTGGTGTCACTGAAAGGCCAAACATGACAGGGAGGGGAGTCAGCTGAGGAGCAGACTTCCAGGCACCAGGGGTGGAGACGCTCAGAGTAGCAGCCAGTTTGCCCAATCACCATCCCTTTTCACCTCAGACTACTGACTTCGCAGTCTGCAATTGGTCATGGGCTAGGATGCACGGAGCCAATGGGGCTTGCGGTGAGGCGGGCGCAGCAAGAAACAAAACTGATTGCCTCCCCCCTTCCCAACACCTTCTAGGTAGTCACTGTTCCTGAAGTTCCCGCTGCCACGCGGCCAAACTCACCACAAGGGGCGGCTCTCCAGTGGTGGGGGTAGTCGCACCCTCACACACACTTAGCCGGAAGAAGACTAGGGCTGGGTGCACGGCAACGTGGTTGGTTGGCGCGAAGGGAAGTCTTGCGTGAATGGGACTTCCCAGCCGCCATATTGGCCCAGGCATGGAACCCGCCATTCCGCACCTGGGTAGCATCGGATCAGCAGCATGCTCGAGGTGCGGTTAGGGAAAGGCCCTCGAGCAGCGCTTAGGAGCGGGGGTAATCGATCAGGCATGAAGAGGAGCGGAATTGAATGCAGGGGTGCCCGTGGGAGGGACTCAAGTCTCCCTAACCCCAAAGAGGCTGAGGAGAGGGGGGGCCAGGAGACTTTGAGGGAGAAGGAACAGGACAGCAGACAGGAGCAACAGAGTGTCAGTAAGCGCGGGGGTGCCCGCTGTAAAGGATACAAGTCCCCTGACCCCCAGAAAAGAGGCTGAATTAGGGGAGGGGGGCAGGGAACCCCGAGGAAAAGGGGGAAGGAGGCTTGGAGCCAGTAGAAATTGCCAAGGGTTTTGAAGGGACCCACCTCCCAATGTGCAAGGATGGCAAAAGTGGGAGGCAATAAAACGAAGAAGGGACCAGCTAAGCAACCCTTGGCAAGAAGAGTAGAGGAGGTACTAGAGTCCCTCCAAGCTAGGATGAGGCAATGCGAGGGGGTCTTGCAGGGCATTGCTGAAGGGGGACAGGCCCAGGGCTCCAGAGGGATGCCACAGGAGGGAGGACCCGCTGGCAGTGATCCCACAGGGGGGATGGTGGACCAGCAAGGACTCAGGCTCAACAGCCCACAAGGCTACAGGAGGTGGAGGTTGCCCCCCATGAGCAAACTGAGGAAAGGGGGGAGGCCCCGAGAGATACTGGCCCAGGTGATGGTGGGGCACCCTGGAGTGGAACCTGGGTAAGTACCCAGGAGGTGCGAGTCCCAGCGCGAGTCAAGGAAGGGTTGGGCCCCCCAGGTGGGCCTGGTACTGGAGGGAGTCAAGGGTAGGGCTGTAGCGGAATATCGCAGCGGTAGCTATTTCTGGCGGAAACAGTGTTTCCGCAATTAGTGGAATGGCATGGCAGAGGCTTTCATTCCGCGGTTTCATTCCGCAGTTCCGCGGTTCCACTTATTTAATTCCGCAACTTAGTGGAATCGTGGAAACATGACATTTTCGCTATTTCCGCAATTCCGCCAGCACCACAAAATAGCGGAATAGCGGGTTTCCGCGATTTCCATGATTTTTACGCAATTCCGCGATTTGCAGAATTCTGGCGGAATTAGCGGAATATCCACAGAAATGTCGCGGTGTGGCGCGGGCAATTCCGAAATGGCGGAACGGAATCGCGGCATGGTAAAAGCTGCTGCCGCATCAGCCCTAGTCAAGGGTGGCGAGACCAGGTGGGGTAAGCCCCCGCATGGCCTTCCTCTCCACCCAGGCGGGGTGGAAGGCACCAATTGTTGCCCCCCAGGACCGCGAAAGCGAACCTCCTGCTCAACGGGCATGTGGGGACCAGATGGCCGTAGTTCTGGAGACATTGGATACCTTCATGGGACAGTTCGCGGCCCTCGAGGAACATGTGGTGGAGCTGGTGGAAGGACGGCGAAGGGAACCAGGCCAGCAGGAAACTCGCATGCGGAGTCAGGCGCAAGAAGCAAGGCCTGAGGAACATGGGGTTACAGTCCAGACAACTGGACCCTCCGGAGTGAGAGACGACCCCCCGGTGAATGAAGGCACCAGCATGAGTCAGGGAGGGCAAGGTAGGTGCATGCAATGCACCCTGTGCCAATGCGGGCGCAAAAGGGTGGTGAGGACCAGGGAACAGCCCAACCAGGCGGGCTCCACAGCAGCAGCAAGGCTTGGTTGGGTGGGGTCATGGGTACCCTGGCCTGCACAAGGGATTGGTGAGGCAGAGGATAACCCCCCTACCCAACCCAGTGGAGAGGGGCTACAGGCCCAAGGTGTGGGGGGCACGAGCAAGGACATAGCGGCCTGTCCCTCATGCCATGGGCCCCCCTTGCAGGCGGTGGTGCCACGTCAGGAGCCGGGTACCTCAGCAGCCTTGGGAACACCGGTTGGGGTGCACTTAGCCCAGCACACGAGGAACAAAATATGGAGGGGCGAATACCTGGACATTTTTTCGCTTCTTTATATGGAGCCAGTACCGGACCCGAACTCCTCGGAAAAGGAGAAAGAGAAGGAGAGGTTTAAGCACCCGAAGGTCGACAGAAATTGGGCCAATTGGTCCGCGGCCTTCTCGGTGTTGCTGGGAGTGATGGTTCAGGCTGCTCCTGACCAAGCCACAGAACTGATCAAATACCAGGATATCGTACGCAGGGCATATGACACCGGAAACCTGGGTGCATGGCTCTGCTACAATGAAGGCTTTTGAAAGAGGGTAGCAATCACCCCTGGGCTTAGGTGGGACGTATACGCCACCAATTTATGGCTGGATTGTATGTCCAGTGTGGTCGGTACCCACAGAGCCAACAGCGGTCATTCTTTAACCAAGGGAGGCGTAGCAACTAGAAGGTTGGGACGTGCTGGGATTTTAATGAGTCCAGGGGTTGCACCCACCCCACCTGCCGATTCCGACACGCTTGTACCCATTGTGGGGGGGGCACATCCGGGGGTACAGTGTAACAAGGTGTGGGGCTTGTCATGAGGTAGACAGCAGGGTAGGTCTGGGGCGGGGAATAACCAGCCTCTAGGTGGAGGGAAGGGCTCCAACACCGGTCAGCCATAAGGCTCTGGAGCAGGCGCTCAAGGGGTGCCCAATGGTTGGTGAGGTCAACTATGTTGTGACAGGATTTAAGGAGGGCTTCCTCATCCCTGCCCGGTTTAATAAAACGCGGGCATGGGTGAAGAATTTGCAGTCAGTGGTCGGAAGAGAGAAATTGGTCACCGCCAAGCTCCAGAAGGAACTCAAGGAGGGCCGCATCACGGGCCCCTTTGACGGATTGCCTTTTCCCAACTTGCACGTTTCACCATTGGGTATAGTACCCAAAAAGCAAGACGGTGAGTTTTGCCTCATTCACCACCTGTCCCATCCAAAAGGGGGGTCAGTGAATGACGCCATTCCACCGAAGCTATGCTCTGTTCACTATGCATCTCTCGATGCGGCGATAGAGATGGCTCGGGAGTGCGGGCAAGGGGTGCTGTTGGTGAAGTGCGATATCAAATCAGCATTTCGCCTACTGCCAGTCCACCCCAAGAGCTTTAAGCTACTTGGGTTCCAGTTTGGAGGCCAATATTACTACGACAAGGCGATGCCCATGGGATGCTTGATATCTTGTTCGGCCTTCAAGCATTTTAGCTCCCTGCTGGAATGGCTGGTGCGCAAAAGGACAGGGTCACAATACGTCCTTCACTACATAGATGATTTCCTCTTCCTCAGAAGAGGAGGGACAAAGGAGTGTTCCAAGGCCCTGAGAGAATTCCAGGCCATGGCAGCGGAACTTGGGGTTCCCCTAGCGCCAGAAAAAATGGTTGGACCGGCAACCATCTTGACATTTCTAGGGATAGAATTAGACACAGTGAAGCAGGTGTCCCGATTGCCAATGGACAAATTGAGAGCCATGACTGAGGACATACGTGCACTGCTGGGTCACCCCAAAGCAACAGTCAGGCAGTTGCAAGCGCTGGTGGGGAGCCTCAACTTCGTATGCCGGGTGGTGGCACCCAGAAGGGTCTTCTTATCTAGGCTATATGAAAAGGTTGGATCCTCGTTGCCAGGGCATTGCCACATTAGGTTCTCTGCCGACATGAGAGAGGATTTAACTACGTGGCTCTAATTCCTACAGGAATTTAATGGAGTTAGCATCTGGCGGCAGAGGTGGCTAATAGAGGCTGAGCTACAAGTCCAATCCGATTCCGCGGGATCGCTGGGATTTGGGGTATACTGGGCGGGCAGATGGTCAGCTGCCCCGTGGCCAGAAGAGTAGGTGCGGGAGGGATGGACTCAAGACCTCACATACCTAGAGCTATTTCCCTAGAGATAGCAGCGCACATATGGGAAAGCGAGTTCGCAAACAAGGTGATCTTGTTTTGGTGCGACAACCTCGCTGTGGTGCATATAGTGAATTCCCTATCGTCCCATTCCAAGAGAGTAATGGGATTGGTGAGAGCGTTCGTCAGGCAGTGTCTGAGGAATAATATATTATTCACAGCAAGGCACGTGCCCAGGATTAACAACGGCATAGCCGACGCACTCTCTCACCAACAGATGGAGCGGTTCAGGCAGCTAGCACCAGAGGCCAGGAAGGAACCAGAGGATCTCCCGTCAGGAATATGGAACATTGGATGATAGCAATGTTGCAGGTGGTACAGGGTTCATTGGCCCCCCGCACAAGAGCAGCCTACCTGCAAGCACTGAACAAATTTCAGGAATTCAGGGCAGGAAACGGGTGGGGTACCCAATTTCTGATTACTGAGGCCCAAACATTGCAATATGCGGTCCACTTGAGGCAGAAAGGGTTGGCACCCGGTACAATCTCAGGGAAACTGGCGGCGCTGGCATTCTATAACAAATTAGCTGGCTTCCAGTCACCAACCGGAGGGTTTTGGGGAAGGAGGATGCTAGAGGGTTGGCATCGCAAATCACCACAGGGCTGCGATGCCAGGCGGCCCATTATGCCAGACATACCGCACAACTTATGTAAAGCACTTCCCGGAGTATGTTTTTCCGGATTTGAAGTTCGATTATTCCAAAGCTTTTTTAAACTGGCCTTCTTTGGTGCATTAAGGGTGGATGAGCTGGCAGCAGCATACTCTCATTCAACAGGGGGCCCTGTAGTAGGGGTCGATAATATCAGAGTGACAGAAACAGGGTTGTCCTTATGACTGCAACGATCCAAGATGGATCAGCGTGGGCAAGGACAAAAGATAGAGCTGGCAAGAATAGGGGAGGTGGAACTGTGCCTGGCCCGGTTGAGTCGCGCCAGGTGCTGGACAGTTGTATGTCCACAAAAATAGGACTAGGTTAACCAGATATCAGTTTTTGGCGGTGATGAGGAAGTAGTTGAGGAAGATCGACCTGCCAGAGTGGATGTTTGGCTCCCATTCATTCAGGATTGGTACTGCTAGCTGTGCAGCTGCAGCAGGGGTGTCGGAACAGGAGATCAAAATGATCGGCCGATGGAAATCGGGGGCGTACCGCTCATATATTCGTAAAGTCCAGCTATGAGGAGAGAGGGGACCGAGGTTAGCAATAAGTTCTGTTAGGTAACATACTTGTATTCCCTCTTAGGAAAGGAGCTGCTAGTTCGGCAGCAGAAAATCATAATTGCAGGCCACAGCATCATGTACTGGGCCGGCAAATGAGCGGGACGCTCGTATTGGGGGACCCAGCTGGGCCTGGGTCATGTGGTGGAAGTGTCGTGGAAAGGCCGGAGCGGGATGAAATGGGCCCAGTTCCTGCCTCTGGTACACACACTCACAAAGGAACAGCATCCAGACATACTCGTAATTCACCTGGGAGAAAATAACTTGCCGGTTGACACAGGTCTGCACCTGGTCACCAGCATCAAACGGGACTTGCTTATGGTAAGAAGGATCCTCCCAGGTACTAGGATAGTATGGTCTGAGATGCTTGAACAAATCAGATGGAGGGATGCCGTGCGCCCGAGTAGAGTTGATCGGACCAGGAGGAAAGTTAATAAGGAGGTAAAAAAATTGGTAATGGAAATGGGTGGCCAGGTTATCCGACATCCAGAAATTAGGTTTACCCAACCAGAATTGTACCGCGTTGACAGAGTGCACCTGTCGGACAAGGGGCTAGATATTTACCTAAAAGCGTTACAAGGAACGCTGAGTCAGGCACTGGGTGAGTCAGGGAGGAGGGGGAGTCGAGTCTAGCCAAGCAAAGCTGGCAGTCTCTGGTGGCAGGGGTCCGGTGAAATAGTTAAGTTATAGTTAAGGATAGTCTGCTGCCAGGTCACCTCCCTAAGAGGTGGGGTCCAAGTGAAGGCTAGTGCTTGGACGGCCAGCGTCACTCGGGACCCAGGTTGGGGGGGCAGGCTCCTAGGTCCTAGGGCAGGGGCGGTCCAGGGATCGGGGGAGCTGCCCTCACATCTTTCATTGGATCACCGTAGGCAAGGGCCGCCTGATCCGGTTGGGGGTCGCCGGACAGGTGTGACATTGCAGCAGCTATAGTTAGCAAGTTCACGGTACTGAGGAACATCATACCGCTTAAGTTTACCACAGTTATAGAGAGTTAATAATTAAGGTTAATAGGACCCAGAGGGGGATAACCCCCTCCTCACCCGACAAGGTCTAATAAAATTGGTGCAGCCTAGTTTAACCCATACAATGGTGTCTGTGTCTTTCTTTCGGGGTGTGTGACAAAAGCAGGCATTTCAGAAGGCTCCCTCTCTCCCAGCAGTTTCTGTTCCTTCCTATTCCTAATCCATTGCCATCCTCCTATTTCACCCATCCAAACCATTTACCTCCATGTTATCATTTATTTAGATTATATTAGATAGATTTAGGTGTTCTTTTTTGTTTTTACACCTCCCTATGTTCCCTGTAATCAATCTTCCTTCCTACCCCCTCCATTGAATCATTTCCCCTCTCCCTCTTATTCCATCCCTGATTTCCTTCCCCTGTTTTAAGTTTTGGATTTATTTAGAGAAGGAATATTATTAGATTGATTTTCATTTCAGTTTTGTACCCCTCCCTGTGTTCTTTGTGTTTCCCCCTGTGTAATATTGTAGATAGATAGATAGATAGATAGATAGATAGATAGATAGATAGATAGATGCCCCCCCATCCCTTCTATGGGGAGAAGCAGGTAAGCAGCCACCATCTTCCCCAGGATCTAACACAGATCCTGGGGAAGACGGTGGAAGGGGGGGGGGGAGAATGCTTTGTACCCAGCCTAAGATGGTGGAGAGCTCTGCCTGCCCCATCCCTTCCCAAGCACCAGACCGTCCCTTTACAACAATGCTTGCCTATCTCTTAGGATCGACTGTCTAAGAGATCCTTGGCCCTATATGCTATACGTGCCAAGGGTTCTGTACCATGGCCACCAATATCTGCTTCTTCCAGTGCCAATGGTCCCCAGGCCAGGTCTATATGCTGTCTGTGCCATGATGCCATGGCATAAAGAAACAGCTGCTGCTACCAGACCTATATGCTGTCTGTGCCAAGTGTTCTGTACCCCAGTTTGCCGCCAAGCTCAAAGTATGCCTCAGCCCGCCTTCCTGCATCTCATGCCAAGGTGCCTGTCTGCCCGCCCAGGTTGCTGCCAAGAGAGAGAGAGAGAAAGTCCACCCACTGCTTGAAGGAGAGACAGACACAATCCCACCCATGCTGTCACCGGCACTATATGGCCAGAGAGAGGGACAGAGAGGTTCCCAGCTAGAACCAGGGAGATTGGGGGTTAGAGGGGGAGAGGTAGGTATATCCTGGCTGCCACCTGCCAGAACCAGGAAGAACTCCCATCTGTGCTCATGCACCCATTAATGCCCGTTGCCCACGTCCAGCACACAACAAACCTACTGTAATGAGATGGAATACAACACACAACATATTATATGTGCCTGCCTGCCTGCCTGCCAGTGCCTGCCTGCCTTTGTGCGTCCCTGTACCTGCTGCCCTGCTACCACCTATCGCCTGATCAAATGAAGTGTGCCCTATCGGCTTTAGGCTGTCATTCCACTATCCATGATTCAGTCATGCCTGCTCATCCCAGGGACCATCAACGAGATTATGGGACCATCTTTCCAGTCACTGGGGGCTGCATTCCGTTCCATTGCATCCAGAAGCCCGGTGCCCGCACGCCAGCCTGTCCCCCCTCCCCAAAAGCCTACTCCTCTGCACCCACCCACAGATGCCCGCTGAAGCTGGCTGCTGAAACTAAAAGCCCCTCCGACCACCAGCTCCCACCACCTGATGCCCACTGCTGAGGAGCCTGTCTCTCTTTCTCTCTGTCAGACCTACCCACACAAACAGTCAAACACAAGCCCTACACCTCCTGGGGGGATTTCTGCTAGTTGAGACCCTGCTGCTGGCACAGCACATCTTTTGGTTAATAACTACACTACATGAGGTGGCAGGTGCTGCTGGAAGGGATCAACAAGCTGTATGAGATTCTGCCACCTGCCAGCCAGACCTTCAGCACATAGGAATAAAAGATTGGACACAGGTCAAACGAAGCTCATAACAAGAAATACAACAACTTTTATTAAAACTATTTAAATAACAACAACAGGAACAAAGCAACAACAACAACAACATTTAATAAAACAAAAGCAAACATATAAATGAAACTTATTAATTAAACTAGTCTCTGGCTCTGCTGCCACTGGGTCTGTCCCCCGGGAATTGAGGGAAAGGCAACAGAGGTTGGGGCGCTTCACAGGCCTGAGGGCCGGCGACCTCGAACTCGTCCAGCACGTCATTGAGCACGGCAAAATCCAACCCCTCTTTCATTGCCGTATGCCACCTGGAGAGCGCCTGGTGGTACAGCTGCATGCGGCGCAGCTCGGCTGAGACATACTGTCCATATGCCTCCACCTTCTGCCGCTCTGCCTGGACCGCCTGCCGCTGCTCCACCAGACAGTTCTCCAGGTCGGCAGAAGACTGCTGGACTCCAGCAACATGATGCCAGGTGGCCTTCTGCAAATTGGCCCGAAGGGCCTTGGCCTCTAAATCCTCCAGGGGGCCGACAAGTGCTTGCACTGCCTGTTGTCAAGTTGGCAGCACCCTAGAGGCCAGAGATGGATCATTTTTCCTGTGTTTTTTTTTTTGCACTGTGACTGTACTTTATGGGTTCAGCTTTGCCAAGATGTGACTGACCAGTGGGGCACAGGAGAGATATACTTTCTTTCTGGTTAAAATAATATGGTGAGTGGGGAGGGGGCTTGCTTTGCATAGGTGAGCACTGGACAGGCATAATGGAGGCTTTTGTGTGGGTGGGTAGGTGGGTGGGTGAATGTCTGTTTACTTTTTTGTGAGAGTTGTTGTTATGGCTGCTGAGCTGGCTTTTTTGTTTGTTTGTTTCTACCCACAGTTGCACTTTTGTGGGTTTGTCTTCTTGAGTGATTGTCCCACTTTTGCTAGCCTGCTTTTCTGGGCACTGTTTGGTTGGCATAATGATCTCAAAGTGGGTGCACTGCTGATGGTGGGCCAAGCTGCAGGTAAACTACTGATGGTTTTTGGTTTGGGTTTCTGCCTGCAGTTGCACTGTTTGGGTTTGTTTTCTTGAGTGATTGTCTCACTCTTGCTACTCTGATTTTCTGGGCACTTCTTGGTTGGCATAATGACTTAAAAGTGGGTGCACTGCTCATGGTGGGCCATGCTGTGGATACTGTTGGCTTTTTTATTATTATTTCTGCATGCAGTTGCACTGTTTGGGTTTGTCTTCTTGAGTGATTGTTTCACTCTTGCTAGCCTGCATTTCTGGGCACTGCTTGTCATAATGATTTTGAAGTGAGTACACTTTAAAATCATTAAAGAAAAGAGTTCCAAACTTCTGAGGATTTCTGAGGTCCAGATTTCCAATCTCCAAATTCCAGGTCTTTTGACAAAGTTCCGTAGTTTGGCCGAGTACCCAAAATGGGTACTCAGAACTTCAGAACTCGATCCGAGTACTTGGAAGTCCTATTCGGTACAGCCCTACCCAATCCCAGTCCATGCAACCCCTTTTTGCCTTGCCTCCCAGCCTTGTTCTGGACAAGCAGTCCTATGGTCCATATCACTCTGTAGACCCAGAGAACTCATAGTCCCACTGGCCAAATGCATTCCTTCTTGAAGCCAGTTACCATCAATACAGCTCTCCTCTGATGGCTTTCCTGGGTCAATGCTCATTTAGCCCCATCTGCATTCACAACGGGCTTTTCCCCTACCAGAGCTCTACGCTCTGCTACCCACTCTGCAGCTCTCCCCAGACTAAGCTCCCAGCTCAGACTCCAAACCCTGGGCTGGCTCAGCCATGCCCAATCCCAGGAGTGAGGCAATTAGGCATGATCATCCAGAGCCTGTGCCTCAATTAGTGCCTTCTCTTGCTGTTGGTGCTACCTGCCTTAAAGGACCAGAGGGGTCACAGGCTACACTCTGCCACAATACGAGATGGTGAAAAGGTAAGATTGTTAATACAATTTTCTCCCATTCTTCAGTGCTGCTTAGTAGTGCAAGATCAACCTTCTCTATTAATGTTCCAGCTCACATTATGTTAGCCTCTATTTTCTTCAATCTCAGAACTCACCTCCACTCCTTCCTTCCTGATTTTGACCCCATCAGACATTGGGTGTTAACAGACATGACAAAATCATGCCGTGGCTCACTTTGACCAGATCTGGCCCAGAATCAGCTGCACAAATGTGCAGGCACTGCCAGATGTTGGGCCAGGGTTGCCCCGGGCAATGTCAGTGGCTAGCCTGGGCTGTGACCCTGGAAATCTTCAAGTCACAGCCGAGGCTAAGATCCACCCAATCAGGACAAATGAGATTCATGCCATAGTGAGATAAAATGTCTGTTGTGTCTTGCCATGATGTGGCCTGGATCAGGCCCATCATGCCGGCAGCCATGGCTGACCATCATTGGCCACTGTGGCTGCCTGTCATCATGGGAGCAGGGTGCTGGGCACACTGTGGGGGTGGAGCCAGCTGCATGCTTATGTGTATCCTCACCCTTCCTGGTGGCCCAGTCATTTGTTCAGCAGCCCAACCTGGTCTGGACCAAGTCTGCAGCACTCTTCCAAGAAGGGCCGAGTCAGGCCACCACTGAGCCAGCATCACTTCTGTTAAGACCTGTAGGCTGCTTTTAGACAAGCAGCTGGCTCTAACGCGTTGAAAAATGTGCTTTGAAAAAAACTATGCGGGGGGGGGTTAGACAAGGCTGAAGTCTCCAGTCATCACTGGAATCAACATTTGTGCATTCTTTTTTAAAGTACATTAAGTACCTCAATATGAAGGTCTTTCAAATGCACTTTTAAAAAGAATGCGTGAGTGCCGATTCCAGCAATGGCTGGAGACTTCTAGCTCATCTAAAAGTCCCCCGTGCAACTTTTTTCAAAGTGCATTTTTCAACGCGCTAGAGTCGGCCACTCATTTAAAAGCAGCCTCAATCTCCCTGTCCTCATTTGTGACACCTGAAGCTATTTCCAGTCTATATTTTTGCTCTCACCCACTATGCTATTTTCCATCCATTTATGCACACCTCTAGGGGTGTCCACCAGGCCCCCATGACTTTTTCATTTTTGTTATTCAAAAATGTCATTTTGTTATCATTATTAACGGCAATGTTGTTTTCGGTTTTGTTATTGTTAGCGTTTTTGGTATCAATTTTGATATAGTTTTTATTATCATATGAATATTGTTATCAGTATGATTATTGGTATTGATATTTGTTATCATTATCAATATCGTTATTGATATTGGTACCGTTTCAAACGAAGATTTTATTTTTGTTATCGGTATTATTGATTCCAATGCACAACTAATATTTATCTAAATCTAAGGGAGACAGGGGAAGGGGAAAAGAAAACAATCTATTATCTAATCAATTATCTATATAACTATTCTAATCTAATCTATATGTCTATAAGATATATCTATGTCTAATCTATACTACCTATCTCTATATAATGTACAGGGGGAGAAAAGCTGGGAAAGGGAGAAGGTAAAATGTTGGGTGTGAGGAAGGAAAGGTATCGGTGGTGATACCAAATAAATAAATAAATAAATAATACAACGAGAGCTAGGGAGGATTTTTTATGTGAAAGCACCACAGTTCTGTAAACACAACCTGAGAATCAGAGCTCTCACAGTACAGAGAGAAAAAAACTGACCCTACCATTATAAAGGGTTGCAGTGCCCTTCCCCAGAGCCCCCCTGATTGGTTCTGGGTGGCAGCAGGGATTGAGCAATCACAGAGCGCAATGAGACTGCTGGGGCCTACTAGCGCTGCTCATTGGCCAACAATACATCCATCAGATACTGCTTGGCTGCTCGCCCCTCCCAACACATTTCAAGAGTTCAACCCTGTTAAGATTCCAAGATGTCTGCTCCCTCTTCCCCTCGCTACATTTTCCCTCCAAAACCCAACTGCCACAGCGCTAATAATAACGACAACGATAATAACATTGTCATTTTCATTTCTCATTATAGTTTTTGTTATAATTTTTGGTATCGTTTTCGATATCAATATTGTTACCATTATCAGTATTCTCAGTTGTCATTTTTTGTATTCTCGGTTGTCATTTTCATTATCGTTGTTATTCTCGGTTGTCATTTTCATTATTGCAATAACGAAAATGAAAATTACCATTTTCATTATCGTGCACACCCCTACACCATGATAAATGTACCAGGGCCATTTAAAGAATTTTGGAGGTTCTGGCCATGGGCACATTTTTGATTGGTGACTTTCCCATGGGAAATAAATAGAATATTTTAAAGTCATTTCTTGTGTCCAAAATTTAAGTGCTAGTCAAAATATCTGTGTTTTACATGCACGTGCTACATATTACAGCAGCACACCTGTTTATTTGACAAATTAAAAAGGACCCTTCCTACATTTTCAGACAGTAAAGTTACAAGATGCATATTTGGATTTTGGCATGCTTGTGCTCTCATGCTTTGATTCTGTTGTCATTTTGTGCCCCTGAATGGTTGGGCAAATGTCACATGTGCCTTATTTCACAACTGGTTGATGAATCTTGGGAGTTTTTTAAAACTGGTGGCCTGGGCCCTGCTGTGCATAAAGGTTCCCTGTCTCTCTTCTCTTCCAACCATAGTTATCCTAATTCTTTACCTTCAAATCCTTCCATAGAACCATAATCCCTCCAAGCAATCGCCCCTGATTCCTTCTCAGGAAACATAATTGCAACAGCTTCCTTTCTCCAAAACTGTTGACTGATGCCTGTCTTTTCTTATGTCTGGTTTACTTAGACCATAAATTCTTCTAGGCTGAAAGTGTGTCCTGACTGAGGTGATGTGTAAACACATGATGCCAGATGAATGATTTGTAGAACAGTTAAGTAAGACAAAATAAAAAACTGAAGGCAGTATAATACACTTTGAATGACATGAGTCCCAGAAGTGTCAGGTAGTTTATAGACAACTTATTTATTTAGACTTTTTTTAAAAACCGTGCTTCTCTAAAAGTGATGTGCATGTAAACAGCATGGAGAATTACATAAGAAAATATGCCAATGGAAAAAATCATTTCTGAACATGCAACTGATCGACTATTCCTTCCAGTGGGATCATCAGTGCCTAAGTTGACTATTAATAATACATCCCCTCATTCTCTCCCCCTTTCAGGCTCTTCTTGACCCTTTTCTCAAAAACCTGAGAAAACTTATGGGCCTTCCTACATACCTGAAACTCAATGGATCTTGACTCCACTGAAATAGGCTAGAAGCAAATTTCTGACTCAGTTTCTTCATACTTTTCTGTTTTCTTTGGTTTCCTCCTGTGTACCCCCTGAGGAGTCAGAAGAGACCACAAGCAGTAGTGGTCAGCAGCAGATAGGAGCAGAGACAAGGGGTGCAGCCAGAGAAGCTGCAGCGGTGACCCAATTAACATGCAGCCCCATGGCAGGCAATCGCTGTGGGGCCAGCACGGGGAGTTGGGCAGATGAGCAGCCCTCTCCCACTCCCACCCCCCAAAAAAACTGGGTGGCCGGACTGCTCTCAAAGCTGCCATGGCTGGGACAGGCAATGGCGCCGGCCACATGAGAGGGTGCTGAGCTCTGCCCCGCCTCTTTCCCCTGGCCCAATGGAGATCCCTCCCTGGCTCAGGGTCCTGCAAGCAGAGCCCCTCCACCCAGGTAGTCCCGCATTGGACAGTCTTACCCCAGTGGGGGTATTTTTCTGAGGACATGTCACATAGCAGCCAGCTGTTCGCCCCACTGTGGGGTGAGAGGAACATCTGGCAGCCGTTAGCCACAGAATTCATGACCGCCATGGCAACCATGGATCTTACCCAGGAGGTTATCTGCCCGACCCACGTGGGGGGGCATACCCTTAACCTGATCTTCAGCTCTGGCCTTGAGGCGGGGGGTCAGGTTGTGGGGGAGGTTACAGCAGTGCCTTTGTCATGGACGGACCATTATCTCCTTCAGGCCAGTCTTCTAGCGCACCCCCTCCAGAAGGGGAAAGGAACAGTTAGGATGGTCCGCCCTCAGAGGCTGATGGAACCCCAGCGGTTCCAAGAGGTCCTGAGGGAGTTAACCTTTGACCTGGACGGTCACTCTGTCAATGAGCTGGTCCAGCGTTGGAACAGCTTGCTGGAGGAGGTCATTGACAGGGTGGCTCCAAGACGCCCTCTGTCTTGGTCTCGTCACCACAGGGCCCCTTGGTTTACTGAGGGGATGTGGTGTATGAAACAAGTAGACAGGAGGCTGGAGCGACGCTGGTGTCGGACTCGGTCTGACTCCGACTGACTTCTCCATAGGGCCCATTTGTGGTCCTATGTTGAGGCTGTGAGGATAGCAAGGAAGAAGTTCCTTGCTGTCCTCATAGCGTCTTCGAAGTCACACCTGGTGGAGTTGTTTTGGGTGGTGCGGGGGCTGGTCAGTCCGGCCTCCCTCCGCCTGGACGGGGACTTGTCCCAGGCCCGCTGTGAGGAGTTTGTCATCTACTTCGCAGACAAGATCGCTCGGATTCAGAGCGACTTTGATGCTGTATTAGGGACAGTAGGGGGAGAGTGTGAGGTGATGGAGGCCCCATCCGGTCCAGCTTTGTGGGAGGAGTTTCAGGAAGTGACACCGGCTGATGCGGTGGATGTCTTGGGGTCTGTGAGGGCCACCTGTTGCAAACTCGATCCATGCCCGTCCTGGTTGGTGAAAGCCTCCAGGGAGACATTGGGGACGGTGCTGGCGAGGGTAGTGAACGCATCCTTGCAGCAGGGGAGGTTGTCGCCTTGCCTCAAGGAGGCTGTGGTGCGCCCCCTGCTGAAGAAACCATCTTTGGATGTGAATGCATTCGCCAGTTACTGACCTGTCTCTAACCTTCCCTTTTTAGGAAAGGTTATTGAGCGGGCGGTGGCAATCCAGCTCCAGGGGCATCTAACCAGCATAGGTTTCCTGGACCCTTTTCAATCTAGGTTCCATCCCAGCTATGGCACTGAGACGGTGTTGGTGGCCTTGGTAGATGACCTCCGCCGGGAGATGGATGCAGGATGGTCAACCATTCTCATCCTGCTAGATCTCTCAGCTGCTTTTGATACCCTGGACCA
>QEPC01005786.1:120735-153637 GCA_003113815.1 Sphenodon punctatus
CCCCAGCAAGCTGTGATGACTCCACTTTGCAGGGGGGGGAGAACAAGACGAGCAAGGGCAGGGCTGGGGGGGCAGGTATGCTTGCCTTACAGCACAGTGCACAAGCCAGGGGGAGACTACAATAGTCAGCATTTATAGATTTCCACTCCTCAACACATTGCTAATTACAGAGCTCACAGGGGGACAGACGTAGGCGCTTCCCAGCTCTCCGACAGGAGAAAGGAGCTCAAGTGCGCATGCGCGAACCAGCAGAACTGATTGTTTATCCCTAATAACTTGGTTTTGGATGCATCAAGCAGTATCATATTTCAGAAGCACTTGTTATTGATCTCATTCTCAAAGCCTGTGAAGTTTGGGGTCTCAACTCATCCAGGGGGAGGAGATATTGATGAATCAAATATCCAAGGACATTGTGAATTTTGACCACAAGCAATTAACATTTAAGCAGTTATAACATTTTATTTTCCTAATGGATCCTTTTCAAACTTTGTGGATATGATGGTCCTCACAACTTACAGCCATGGTTAAATTTTCAGAAATGTAGGTCAAGCGGTTTCCGCAAAATCGGGGCTTCAACAGTCCCCTGTTTACAATGAAAGGTGGCTGTACCGCTGCCCGAAAAAATTTATTTCCTGGCATTTTATGCTGCAGTCTCCTACACAACAGCAGCTCAAGGAAGCTCACAACATTTTAAAATCATAATAAAATTAACAATTAAAATTACAACTAAATATTTAAAAACTACTAATTATTTTTAAATTACTAAAAAGCAGACCAAAACCCTTCCCTATCTCCCCTACCTGTCTCCCTCCCCAAAGTCCAGGTGAAACATCCAGGTCTTACACTGTCTTTGGAAAGAGGGGAGGTCTGGGGTCAAGTGGGGCTTCATCTGGTGGGAATTCCACAGGCTAGACTGAGAATGCCCTCTCCATCGTCGCCACCTAGGAAACCCAGGGGACCTCGAGTTGGGCATACCCGGCCGATCACAAGGGCTGCTGCATGGCCCAGGGCATGAGTCGGTCCAGCAGGAAAGTGAGGCCCAGGGCATTTAGGGCTTTACAGATCAGCACCAACACCGTGAATTGAGCTTGGAAGACAATAGGAAGCCAGTGCAGAGAACGGCGCACTGGTGTAATGCACTCGCGATGACCCATCCCTGTCAGGAGATGGTTCACCGCATTCTGTACCAGCTGCAGCCTCCAGACCATCACCAAGGGTAGACCCACATAGAGTGCATTGAAGTAGTCCAATCTAGAGGTAATGAAAGCATGGATGATGGTGGCCAGTCAGAGTCCGAGACATACAGCCATAGCCGTCACACCAGATGTAACTGGCGAAAAGCACTCCTCTCCACAGTTGCCACCTGGGAATCCAGGCAGAGCTGTGAATCAAGGAGCACCCCCAGACTACAGACCTGGGTGGCTAAAGGGGGGGAAACCCCATCAATTATAGGAGCCACCTCCCCCTCAACCCTACCCACAAGCATCACCTCCATCTTATTGGGATTCAACTTCAGACAGCTCGCCCTCATCCAATCCAAACACTGGGTAAACACCGAGACTGCCAAGTATGGGTCTGCAGAAAAGGAGAGGAAAAGTTGTGTATGATTGGCGTACTGATGACATCATACACCGAACCCTCTCACGACCTCGCCCAAAGGCTACATATACACGTTGAACAGGAGAGGGGACAGAATAGAACCCTGCAGGACTTCACATGTGAGATCCCAGGGAGATGATGAACACTCCCTGAGAACCATGCATTGAGTTCTCCCGGCCAGGAATGAGCGGAACCATTCAAGAACAATTCCTCCCACCATGGCTCGGACCCACAGCAAGCCACTAACATTGCGTCATCAACTGTATCAAAAGCTGTCGACAGATCTAATAATATCAAAAGAGATGATCTTCCCTGATCTAATTCACAGTGCAGGTCATTGACCAAAGCCACAAACGCAGTCTCAGTGCCAAACCCAGGGTGAAAGCTGGACTGCTAGGGATCCAGAAAACTGACCCGAGCCAGATGCCCCTGAAGCTGCTGAGCCATCACCCATTCAAAAACCTGCATTAAAAAGGGAAGGTTAGAGACTGGCCGAGATGCTACCATGTATGGTCATCCAGGAGCCACAGAACTGACTGAAGGTGGAGCAGAAGGATGCACACTCCCGTGAGCCACATAGCATCCACTCATGGCCACGCATGGAGCCAAGCCAGGAAGTCTGGAGTGCTCCATGTGCTGTCAGCCAAATGTATGGTGGCTGCCTGCATGGACAGGGTAACCACACCGGGAGCCACCCACTTGAATCACTCCCCATACACCCCATCTGTGTGGTACTCCCCCCCACAACCTGGTCTCACTGTGAATGAGGATTTGGCACCTCATTCTGGCTGTCTCAGCCTTCCCACAAACAGAAAGCATATCATTGATGTTTATGTTAATAATGTCGACCCTCAAACATTCTTAAGTTAGGAGGAGGCTCACTCCACCGTTTCACACAGAATCCCAATTTTCCTGAATCCAGCACTAGGGAGATCTCTCAAATAGTGGACTGGAAGTTTAAACTGTTTTAAAAAGAATGATTCCTTACCGCCCAGGCTGGCAGGCTGGGTGGAGTCCTACACCCAACAGATGTGTGTTGTAAGATTGGGACCTATAGCACCAAATTGCAAGTCTGATGTCTTACTGTTGAGGAACAACAAAGTTTCTGGTAGCAACACAAAGAAGGGAGTACAGTAATTCTTTTCCTCCACAAAGTTAATAATAAAATAACTTCAACCAACTCTAAATTCAGTGGGCCGATCCCAAGCCCCACAGACCGGCGCGCAGACCACACGACCTACAGCATGTGTGTGCACGGGGTTTGGGATTGGCCCCACAGTTTCCATTTTGCTCTGTGTCATGTTTCTAGATAGGTGGCAGGGCATAAATGAGATACAGACTGGGGGAAAAATTTGAAGAGTTAGCTTTTGGCTTTACTTTCCCAAAAATTGTGGAGCTGAGAAAGAACGAGTGGGTGGGAAACAACTAAAATCCCCATCTCTACAGGAGTTTAAGTTAGCAACATATATTGGGGGTTAGAACCTTAGTATGAAGTGACTATATATTGAGTAAAGTGCTAATCAGCATGTGTGTTCAGCTGGCATAAGCTGTCTCTGAATGGGACTGTTGATGGTCACGACAAGCAGCAGGAATCAATCCATACATCAACTGGAGACATCTTACCATCCATATATCTTCCTGCTCCTCTGTCTCTGGAATTTCCGATTCTACCCATAGATTTACAATCTCACCAATCTGTCTCCCCTCCCCACCCACCCCGCCAAATAATTCCCTTGGAAATCTGAAGAGAACACAAATATGCAAACAATGGTTGAAGAATTCCAAGCACCACTAATGGCCTCTTTCAGCTCTGCAAAAGTCAGAAAGATTGTATCAGTTGGCATTCTTTATTATTCCCATCTCAAGGAGCAGCTGCTTTTCCCCTCAGCTGGCTGCCTGCCAAAGAAACAAAAGCAGCCAGTTAAGACAGAACCGTCAATAACCCATAGAAGCTGGTTTTGATACAGTAATTGGGAGGAGGTATCATGGAATTAGGTCCTAGAAACAGTGTGAAATAATTTGAATTGTGAATCAGGTAAATGCAGGAAGAATAGCTCAGGAATGATTTACATTAAACAGATGAGAGTGAGTCAAACGTATCATTTAGAGCAGGGATTTTTCATGTGGGCATTCCTCATTATGGCTGCTAATCTTTATGTCATGTTCAATGTGCAAATAAGATGATAATCTACTTGCCTTTTGCTCCTGCTGTAGCAAGCTCCTTAAATGCTACAGTTCTGCTTCAGCATGTTACTGTTGCCGGCTGCATTCTCAGGGGAGCACAATTAATTTTTTTGTTAAATTCTTCATGGCAGCAGGGAAGGAACAACATGCAAGGGTAGGGGTTGATAAAACTGGCATGAAATCTTTCAAGCAGACAACAACTGTAATATATGTGCTGGGGGAGGTGTAAATTCCACTGGGCCGGTGGGAGGGGCCAGCATCTGCAATTTTCAAAGGTATCCTAAAGCAGCTTTTAAAAGCTATAACCTATAGCACTAGCTTGTTCTTGGGGATAACAACCTAGAACTATAGTTTTGTCTCTTATACCAGACGTCCATGATGCTGTAACCTCAAGAAGCTTGGATGTTCAGCTATTAACTTCCCTAACACGAGAGTTTTCACCCCAGGTATTTCTATAATTTACCCAAACCTTTTTGATTCTTCACCATCCCTCTTTTTGGTCTGATTTGTACCACTCTGAGCCTTCCTCTTTCCACTTACCAAATCCATTTATTCCTTCTTCTTACCCAATTCCTAATTCTGTTTTCCTCTGATGCCCCCCTACCAAGAATAATTCCAAGACAGGACCATTCTTTTCCTGATTCATCCAGTGACTTACTGTAATACAAGTCTCTTAATCTCTTTCGGCTTTTGTTTTTCCATCTTTAAAACAAGGCATGTTAACACTTCCCTAGGTACCAGACAGTCCCCCGCCAACTATAGACCTATCAGCTTGCTGAGCGTGGTGGCCAAATTATATGGGCGCCTCCTGGCAGGTAGGCTGGGCAAGTGGGTACAGGAAAATAAGATCCTTGCCCCTGAGCAAGCAGGATTCCAGGAGGGTAGGTCCACCACCGAGTTATGTTTTGTGCTACATTACCTTATTGCCAAGTATACCACCGCACGTAGGGCACTATATGTCGCCTTTTTCGATCTAAGGGCGGCGTTTGACTCGGTGGATAGGCCTACCCTTTGGAAGAAGCTGACGGAATTAGATATAGACAGAAGGCTCCTGTCATTGATAGTATCCCTATATGCCGATGCATCGCTTAGAGTCTGTACCAATTACATGGGGCATCTTACAGCACCAATAGAGGTGCGGGCTGGGGTGCCACAGGGCTGCGTAATAGCGCCCACCCTATTCAATATTTACATCAATGGGATTATAGAAGTCATGGCCTAACAGAGATTCTTCCCCCCCAAGGTGGCCACAAGAGCAGTGGGGACCCTCTTGTATGCGGACGATGTGGCATTGTTGTCACAGACCCGTATTGGGTTGATTAGGCAGATGAATGCCTTTAGGGCATTTTGTAGGATGAACAAAATGACCATCAACTTTTCTAAATCCAAGTTGATGGTCTTTTCAACTTGACGGCGCCAGCACAAGTGGAGGTTAGAAGGGCAGGCAATCGAACAGGTTGACAGCTTCAAGTACATGGGACTGACATTCCATAAGTCGGGCCGGTGGGGGGAGCATCTGTGTCAAGCGGAATCTATGGCAAAAATAGCCTCCCAGAACATCTTTCAGTTCTTTGTCAAGTTGGGCAGGCAAGCGGTGAAACCAGCATTAAGGACCTTTAATAGTAAGGTGAGGGCCCAATCCTTATATGGAGCTGAAATCTGGGCCCCAGATTGCCCCCCCCAAAATAAATAACATTCAGGTCAGGTTCCTTCAGGCACTCCTGGCTAATCCAAGAGGCACTCCATTTGCCACACTCAGGATAGAACTGGAACAGTATAGTTGGCATACTGCCACAGTATTAAGAGCACTTCAATTTTGGTGCAAGATGCGGTTGGAACAGAGCTCGGTTCTCCTGCAGAACATTAGGGAGGACTCTTTTGTGAGCCCTTGGCAAGTTTGGGTGAGAAAGTATCTGGCCCAAATAGGGTTACCAGTGACTTATTTTGAGGGCAAATCCCAGGCAGCAGCCTGGAAAGAAATCAGCCTAAGGGTAGCTGACATAGAGAGGCAAAATGAGGTGGCCAAGATTGCCCAATCTCCTCACATGTTGTCTTACTACTCGTGGATGCCAGAGTGCGAGACCATGGCACCCTACTTAGAAGTGAAACAGTCCATCAGGGGGAAACAACTGACCTTCATGGCACGCGTTAATGCACTACCTACACGGGTTTATGAGGGGCGCTTAGAGGGAATTCCCTTCCAAGAAAGATTGTGCCCATTTGACAATCAGACCGTGGAGACAGTGGGCCATGTTGTGATTGGTTGTCATCTTTACGATGTCCCTAGGGAGAAATATTTGGCCGCCTCCCTTACAAACTAGTAGGGTGGTCCGAGGCCGCTATTTTGGAGTATCTGTTAAGAAACGCCAAACCCAGGTCATCAGGAACATGGGGTGCTTCCTGTGCCAGGCTATGCTGATTCAGAAAAAGTTCCTCACCTTCCAATCTATCCCCAGCCCCATGGACTCCCTGGTTTAGCTTAGTAGGGTGGGGTTTCCTGTTGTTAGATCGCTTGCACGCTGTGTATAATATGAGATGAAATGTTTGTCCCTTTGTTTTTGTCTGTCCCAAAGTTCTATTGTTTTCCGGGGCTTAAGCCAGCAATAACCTTGTTATGCTAATAAAAATTATTATATTACACTTCCCTAGTTTTGTAAAAAAAAAAAAAAAATGCATATCCTTTCATTATTTCATATTAATATGTTCACATTATTATATTCCCCAAAATTCTACTTCTTATCCCACCAACCTAATGGCCTCCCCTAGCTCTATAGTTTAAACAAAGAGAGCCCAGAAATAGAATTTAAGTAATCTAAAAAAAAGGGCTTGTTGAACGGGGTCTGGAAGAGGAAAGTTTCTATCCAAATCAGTGGTGGCTGTAGCGTGGGGGTGCCTGGGGCAGTGCTCTGCCCCCGCTGTCCCCCTGCTGCAGCAGCCGCACTGACAGAGCGCTCACTGACTGAGCATTCTGTCTCTGCTGCCGGCGGCACATCAGAACGCCACGCTGCTCTGACTGCTGCAGTCAGAGCAGCACGGTGCTCCGATGTCAATTTCACTGGCGAGGCAGAGAGCGCTCAGTCAGTGAGTGCTCTAGCACCTCTGCCTGGACTCCTTCTGGGACTCCAGAAGGAACAAACTAAGGAACAAACTTAGTCTGAACGTGAGCCAGGTGGCTCAGTGTTCAGTCCAAGTGTGCCGCTTAGGGATGGGCGAACGCGGTTCGGTAGTTCGGTGTTCGGCCCGAACTCGGCCTGTTCGGACAACCGAACACGAACATGAACACGAACGCACCAAACGGACCGAACACCGAACACCGAACACCGAAATGGCGAACACACCGAACCGAACCGAACACCGAACTACGAAATGGCCGAACACACCGAACGGAACCGAACACCGAACTACGAAATGGCCGAACAGTTCGTTCAATTCGAATCGCGTTCGGTTGTGTTCGGGTGGCTAAAACATGGTCTTCTGTCAGGTCACTGGAAGGCCAAATGTAGCAGGGAGGGGGAAGTCATTTGACTCAGCTAGGAGCAGACTTCCAGGCACCAGGGGTGGAGGGTGGAGAGTGGCTTGGAGTAGCAGCCAGCCTGATGAATCACCATCTCTTTTCGCCTCAGACCACTGGCTTGGCAGTCTATGATTGGCCACGGGCTAGGCTGCACGGAGCCAATGGGGCTGATTTGAGGCGGGCGCAGCAAGAAACAAAACTGTCTGCCTCCCCCCTTCCCAATACCTTCTGAGCTAGTCACTGTTCCTGAGCAGCAGGCGTTTCAGAAGGCTCCCTCACCCAGCATTTTCCAGCTCCCCAATCCATTGCCATCCTCCTCCTATTTCACCCATCCAACCCATCTACCCCCATATTCTCATTTATTTACATTAGCTTTGATAGATTTAGTTGTTATTTTTTGTTTTTATCCCTCCCTGTGTTCAATCTTCAATCTTCCTCCTTCCCTCCCCCCTCCATTGAATATTCCCTCCCCATTCCCTTCCCCTGTTTTTTTGATTCATTAGAGTAGTAGTATATATTATTAATTTATAGATTGATTTAGGTTTCATTTCAGTTTTGTACCCCTCCTTGTCTTGTTTGTGATTGCCCCCCTAACCCCCATCCCATATATTCAATTCATAGGTAGAGATAGATAGGATTAGGTCGATACATTTTTGTTTGAGTAGTTTAGTTTAAGGTTTACTGATAGAGTGAGTTTACTGTGATTCAGCTTTAGGGTTTGTTGGAGTTATTCATAGCATTTAGAAATTTAGAATACATTTATTAGTTAGGTAGTTAGTTACAGTTATTAGTGTAGATATAGAGATATAAATATTTGATAAAAAAATTCAATAAAAAAAAAATTATATATTAAAAAACATTGTTTTTTTCGGGCCGAACGGCCGAACGCGAACGCGCGAACCACCCGAACACCGAACGACCGAACACGAACGCACAACCCGATGGTGAACGAACCGAACGGCCGAACACGAACGTACGACCTGCCCGAACAACCGAACACGAACGGCCGACACACGAACGGTCGAACCGAACGGGCGAACACGAACGCGAGGTACGACCGAACGACCGAACGCGAACACACGAACCGATCGCGGCCGAACCGAACGGCCGAACACGAACCGCGATCTGTTCGCCCATGCCTAGTGCCACTAGGGAAATGAAATTTCCCTGGCGGCAGAGCAAAGGCTCACCTGGGCGTTCGGTGGAGGTGCTCTGGCAGCAAGATGGGCTGCAGCGCGCATGCTTGAACTGACTCAGCATGCGCGTGGCAGCCCATCTCGCTGGCGAGTGCCTCCATTGAACTGCCTGCCTGCCTGACCAATCCGATGATGACGGTGAGTAAACGCGTGGGGGGAGGGTGTCGGGGAGCAGACAGACACTGCTCCCTGAGTCCCCCCCACCTCTCACCCCCCCTTCCCCAGTGGCACTGGGGAAGGGGGGGTGAGAGGTGGGGGGGACTCGGGAAGCAGAGGCTGGGGGCCTGGAATGGAAGGGGGGGAGGGTGTGCGAGACTGGGGAATGCGGGGAGGGAGGGTGCATGTAGACTGTTTTTTCTTCCATCCGATGTTAACCCTGGGAACTCCTTGCTGCTGGGATATGCCAGTGTTTTTGGGTGTTATGTCAGTGTTATGCCAGTGTTTTGGGTGTTTCCCTGTGTTTTGGGTTCATACGTTATTTTTTTAAGCTTGATGTGCATGTAGACTGTGTTTTCTTCCATCCAATGTTAACCCTGGGAACTCCTTCCTGCTGAGTTTTGCCAGTGTTTCCCTGTGTTTTGGGTTTATAAATTATTTATTTTAAGCTTGATGTGAATGTAGACTGTTTTCTTCTATCCGATGTTAACCCTGGGAACGCCTTGCTGCTGGGTTATGCCATGCCACTGGCCTACCATCTAGGGCTGTAGCGGCATGCCACCGTGGCAGCTATTACCGATGGAAACCCCTATTCCACACATCGCAGCGCGGGTCGGTAGAGGCTGTTTCCGACGGCTGCGGCAGCAGTTTGCCCCGAATGTTGCCGCGTCATCGGAACTGATTCGCGGGAACAAAACTTTTGCGGATTCCCAGTAAGAAGCGGCACCACCTCCCCTTTCCGTCTGCCGCAGCACAGGTCATTTTAAAATCAAACCAGGAGTTTTTTAAACTCAAAGCAGAAGCAGTTACTGCAGTAAAACAGAGCAGTACACACACACACACACACAGCACCAGCAGTCAGTGTCAGCGTGACCGTTCACAGTCACACAGACACACACACCAGCACAGCACAGGGGCGCAGCAGCCTAGTCATATTATTAGCTAGCTATAGCGGCAACTCCACTCCCTTCACGGAACCGCGAAAGACGCTCATCATGACCTGTTGTCTCTCATATATATTAAATTTGAGGAACGATGTAAAAGGCCGCTGATTAACAATCAGCAAATCGGTAAAACACATACATAGCACAGATGCGGTTTCTTGTAGCGGAACAATCGCAGAATCGCGGGGTACTGCGCGGAATTACGCGGCGCACAACATGGGATGTCGAGGTTGAGGAATGGAATTGCGTTGCGGTAACAGCTGCTGCCGCAACAGCCCTACTACCATCCCCCTGGCTCCACCAACCATCCCCCTGGCTCTGCATACCATCCCCTTGGCTCCACCCCTAGGCCCGCCAGCCTTACTGCCCCAGTGCCCCTCGAACATCAAAACCCACCAGCCACCCCTGAGCCAAATCTTAATATAGCTGCTGAACATTTTTCACACACAATACATTTTTCTTTTTAAAATGTGGTGTCATCCACATTAACATCTTCCCACTAGGGATGTGTGAACATGGTTCGGATGTTCAGAGTTCGGACCAAGCTCGGTCTGTTCGGACGTCCGAACTGAATGTCCGAACCGAACTCGAAAATGGCAGAACAGTTCGGTCATGTTCGGATGTGTTCGGGGGCAGGGAAAACGTGACTGGAAGGGGGAGGCAGCTGAGGAGCAGACTTCCTGGCACCAGGGGTGGAGACCAGGGGTTGTTTCAGGGCCAAATGATACCGATACAGAAAAAAATCTTCAAATTCAGTATCGATAGCGCTATTTTCTAATGTTCGGCCAAGTTCGGCCGAACCAAACTCCGCTGAACCGAACAACCAAACCCGAACTCGAGTTTCGAACCGAAAAACCAAATGTCTGAACATCCAAACCGCATTCTGTTCACACATCCCTACTTCCCACAAATTAAAGACCAGGTCTTTCATTATTGAACTGAATCAGAATCAACCCTGAGCAAGACAGCTTTCTGAACCCCTGTGTGCTCTTGAAGAATGACTACAGCCCATTCTCTTATCAATGGTGGGGCCAATCCCATGGCCCGTTGATCCCTGAACACCCCCATCCATGTGTGCATGCACACGGTTTTTGCGCGGCATGATGCACCCACAATGGAGGTCCGTGAGATTCCTGCATGGACTTGCGCATTCTTGGGTGCACACAGGATCCACAGGACATGGGATCAGCCCAAGTGACTGTAGAATGAGTGTTCTTCATCATCATCTGATCTAATTTCTTTCTTCTTTATAAATAAGATAACACAAGCTGTGCTTATTAAAGTGTTTGGTATATGTTGTTATCATTATCTAGTTCGCACTGGGGGACAGGTCATTATTATCCCCATTTTACAGATGGGGAACTGAAGCAGAGAGATAAAGACTTGCCCTAGGACACCTCTGAGTTCATAGCTAAGACACATCCCTCTTACCACCTGGGGTGGGACATAGCCTAATTTCAGTTTCGATTTTGATTCCTGATTTTCAGTAAGTGGCTCCGTTTCAGTTCCCAGTTCTCTTTCCCATTGAAGTCAATGAGAAATCTTCCCATTGACTTCAATGGGAAAGAGAACCAAAGACTGAAACACAGGGGTCTGGGAACAACCCCACCTCCACCCCCGGGCGGTCTATCCCTAATCCCCACCACCCCCATTCAATGGGACCCACTCCTGGCCTCTGAGGGTGGGGGTGGGGATCCATATCCCTAACACCCCCTGCCCCCTGAGGCCCTTCATTTACTGTGGCCGGTCTTCATTCAGGTCTGTAGGATGGGGGTGAGGAGGGGTCACGGGCTCCACTGCTAGTGTCCAGGTCTGGCTCAGACTTGGGTGCTACTGGGTGGTGGTGGGAGCTGGCTTTTCTGCCAGGCTCCACTGTGGGACAGTGGAGAAGGCCTGGCCGCCTGGCAGCAAAGACACATTCTGCACATGTGTGGAACCATTTCATGCATGCGCAGAATTACTGCCCTCTTCTAAAATGGTGCCAACACTGGTCGTGCCATTTTGGAAAAGGGTTGCACACACAGAGAATGGCCTCAGTGGCCATTTTGCACATGTGCGTTGCTGGAGCTGAGAGCTCTGGCAGCATTTCCAGGAGTGAACTGATGGACCAAGAAAGAAGAGGCCACTTTTGCAGCTCCACCACCTGGCAGGGGAGATGGCCTGGCTTCCAGCAGTGGGGTTGAATTAATTGCCAGGTGGCTGGGACTACTCCCCTCCCGCGTTGCAGAGCTGGGAGGCCAGGTCTTCTCTGCCGCCCTGCAACTGAAAAGGTCTGGTGACCTGGCAGCAGACATAGCTCCTGCCACCATGCAGCAGCAGAGGAGGCCCAGCCGCCAGCTCCCAGCATCAGAGCCAGTAGCCCCTCCTCACCTCCATCCTCTGGACCTGGACCAGTAAGTGCAGGGCCCTGGGGGTTGGGGGTAAAGCTGGGCCCCAGGTGGGTGGGTGTCAGGGTGTTAGGGACATGGTTCCCCACCCCCGCCCCCCAAGGCCAGGAGTGGGCTCCGGGGAATGAGCGTGAGGGAGGTTTCCCCTTCCCAATGAAGTAAATGAACAGATTTGCAATTGACTTCAGTGGAAACATACAGATCCAAAAATTGGAAACCGAGACAGCCCGATTTTCAGATCCTTCTGTTTTAAACCAAGACTGCCATTTTGAGGCTGTTTCAGTTAACTCTGAACCCCCTCACCCCACCCCTACCTACCACTGTTGTTTTTTTCCTTGCTTCTCACCCACATAAATTGTTCATTTATGTATCTCCTTATATCAGCTTATCCTTCAGCATTCCTTCCTTCCCCTTGTAACTAAGATAAGCACGTGCTCCTACAACTTCCCAGTTTCTTGAATGTGTCCCTGTCTCTCCCATGTACCCCTCCCCTTGCCTCCCTTCTCTCATACATCCTAAATTGTAAGCCCCTCAAGGCAAGGAACTGTTTCTAATCATGACTGTGTTTCTAATCAGACACATTGCTTGTGGTATATAAAATAATAAATAATGATAACATACTAGGTTTTAATTAAATAAAAGGATTTCATCCTCATCTCGGGAGTGGCTTGCTACACTTCCCATTTATTTTCCTTTACCTTGCCAAGCTTGGGCAGAGCTGTGCTTAATCGCATTATTATTAAGGTTAGAGCCTATCAGCAAAGTTCTTTTTCATTTGATTCTGTCGTATCTGTTTTTCACTCCCCCTCCTCAACCGTTCACTTTCACTCCTCTCCATAGCACAGAACTCAGAGGTGCCCTGCCTCACATACAATCTGAAGAAAAGGAACCATATTGTGAGAAACTCAGTGAGGAAGGGTTGTCATAGAGAAATCATATTCTGAAATCTTTTCTTCCACAAAATCAAAGGAAACTAAGGGCCAGAACATACTCTTTGCTAAATAATTCTAAACCCAGTGTAATATCATTAGTGAAGCAAAATACGTAATTAACATCACTGCCAATTGCATGGCAGGATAAACATCAATACCCAGTTCTACGTACGTGTAGCCTGTGGGTGGCATGATGTCACTTGTGCTAAATACCAAATGAACTCCAACCCTTAGGTTCAGCTGATTGAACAACCCCTCGACAGATTGCACGGTACCAAAGGACACAGGCATGCTAAATCAACTCTCAAGCTTTTTCTAACATGACCTCCCCTTCAGTGCATGTTAGTTCCAGCTAGCTAGCTTTCAGAACAAATAGATGAAGGAAGGGGATGCAGGGGAATGACTGCAAGCTTCTTTAGCACTGTCAAACTGATATCATGAAGGTTGGTGAATATGATTTTTTATTCAGCCAAAAGATGGTTGGAGGACTCCAAAAGAGAATTTAACATAAACGAAATAATGCACATCCACTATTCAAGATTTATTTGCTGGCCAACTGTATTTTTTTTCATATAGTTCTGCTCGATCTTTTTGTTAAATACAAATGAACTGGATGTTCAGTGCAGTCAATTCTTCATGTTCATGGACTGCTCACAAACAAAAAGCACCTAAATACATCTTGAAATCAAATCACAACCTCAACACCCACACTCAGAGTAGTGCCATGATCATTGTTCTGTAAAGCATCTTGTAAAACTTTATCACCACATTGAATGTTCAATGGGACATTCTTCAGTGTGACTGGAAATTCATTATTCAAAAATTATTTTCAGTCCAAGAAGGAAATTGCATACTTAAATAGAAGTCAAAGTAAGAATTTCATCTCTACACTGACTAGCAGGATAAATACCAGTAATTCGGTGACACAACTCTGCAACATCTTATGCACATATTGAAATATCTCCTTGCCAATGTATCTCTGACACTGCGTGTTAGCTAGCATGACACGTGGCCGGTTCCACCAGATGTTGACAACATTCCAACATCTCACAAGAATCTCCAGAAAATTAAAAAACCAATCTACACGTGTGCAAAATGGCCAAGCACGGCCCTTTTCCAAAATGGCACCGGTAGCAGTGGTGTCATTTTGGAAAAGGGCAGCCATTCTGCACATGTGCGGTGCTGTTTACACATGCACAGACTGGATGCCCCTTTCTAAAATTGTACTGATACTGCTAGCACCATTTTGGAAAATGTCTGTGCATGCGCAGAATGGCACTAGCAGTCATTTTGCACATGCATAGTATTGTTGGTTTTTTTAAAAAATTGTTTGCTGTAAGGTGGCCACCTCCTCAGTGAACTTGCCTCTTCGTCTGCCCTGCAGAGAAGCAGAGAGGGTGGAGAGGAGACCTGGAGCAGCCCTGGACTCAAAGAGAGGTAGCCAGGTGAGTAAAAGGGTGGGTTTTTAAAAAACAAGTTCAGGGGGGAAGCAAGATTCTTGCTTTTCTGTACAACAGTCAAGGCAATTCTCAGTTTATTATCATTTGCAAGAATGAGCCTGAGAACCTTGATTCTCATCGAGGAAAATAATAAACTGAGAAGTAAGTATCAGTCCCACTTACGAGTAAACTGAGCTGTATGAATTGACCTCCCCTGAGACCATGTAGTTCCTGTGTCATTGCGAAGTGAAGTGGGAGGAGTTAAACATAAAGAACAGTGGAATAAAGATGGCTACTGATCTAAGCAGCTTCTGTTTGTGCTCCTGATTTCAGTAACAGTAAAAAAATAGATTCCCTACCTAAATAACACAAACGTCTTATCATTGTGAGTTTATGAGATGAAATCCATCTCCTGCTATGCCACACTAGTATCTTGAATCTGTGTTCCCACTGGGGGTGTGAACCAGGGATCATTTTCATTTCTGTTATCAAAATTTATATTTTTCCATTTTTTGTTATTGAGAATTTTTGTTTTTGTTATTAAATTTCATTTTTGTTTTCCATTGGTTTTAATGAGAAATGTATCTCTGGCTGTACCATCTTCATTTTTCATCCAATTTTCATGGAGTTTTCTTATGTTGTACCCCTCACCCCAAAGACCATTCCTACCACATTTCATAAAGATTGGATAGGATTCTGATTGTATAAGCAATTTAATTTATTGATTTGGTATATTAACAGCTGTAATGTCTTTATTTTCCATCCAATTTAGATGACATTTGGACTCATTGTGTCCCTTGTAAAAGGGACCATCTCTGACAGCTTTAAGAAAGATTGGATAAAGGGACTGATTTTATAATCAATTTAATCTTTTCATGGTTTGCACACACACGTATTTCCAAATATAACATCTTTGTTTCCCATCCAGTTTGAATAGAATGTAGAAACAATGTTCCCCTCACTCATGAGAGAATTGCTGCCACATTTTAGAAAGATTGGATCAAAGGTCCCAATTTTATAAGCAATGAAAGTTTCATGGTTTTAACAGAAGTTGAAAATTCCCTTAAATCAATTGCAGGTGTTGCCTTTGTTTAAATTATAGAGGTTTTAATAGATGCAGAGTTCTGATTTTTGGAGCATTTGCAGAGAGGGTGAAGAAGACAGGAAGAGGTGGGAAGAGCAGAGGAGGAACAGGTGCCTGAGGCACGGCATTCATGCAAGCTTCAGTCATTGGCACCCCAAAATCTGTGGGGGCATACATGGGGGACGATAGGTTCAGAGGTCTGCTTTTATGAGCACTTACAGTGAGGCTGAAGACTGCAGCACACATAGGTACACACAAAGAGCACTGAGCCAGCCTACAAGCCACACAAGATCTAGCCATGGTGGTGGCTGTGCAGCTTGGCAGAAGAAAATATTTGCTCCCCAATGCCCACCCCCAAGCCTCCCTAATTGCAATGATTGGTTACTGGAAAATTGGAAGCCTGGGCACCATCTCCAGAGAATGTGCCTATACCAGAGATTGGGCCTTTTTACACAGGCTGTTTTTACACCGACGCCCCTGCTCAGTGTTCGGACAGGTGTGAGGAGGGGAGGTGGGGTCTGTGTATATGACCAGAAGTGTGTAGCAGGATGGGTGTCCGCTCGGTGTTCGCCCATGTGAACACCGACTGGGATGGGTGGGGGTATGTGTGTGCACTCCCGCGCAACACTCACCTCCACACATTGCACACCCATCTCGCCACCCACAAAGCCCTCCAGAAAACTGGAGGAGGCTCCATGGGTGGAAATAGGTGAAGGTGTGTGTGTGTCCGTGTACAGGGACACACACACACCTCCATCCACCACGGCAAAACACCCATCCCCCCACCCTGCTCTGTCTGTGTAAAAAGGCCCACAGATGGAGCTGAGTGGGGGGGATGGGTGTTTTGTCATGTGTAAATGGACACACACACACCCCTCCACCCATCTCAACTCACCTCCACCCACGGAGCATCCTCCAGTTTTCCGGAGGGCTCCATGGGTGGAGATGGGTGTGTGATGGGTGAAAGTGGGTGTTGCACGGGAGCACACACCCACCCATCCTGCTCGGTGTTCACATGGATGAACACCGAGTGGACACCCATCCTCCCACCCACTGCCGGTCATATACATGGACGCCCACCCCCCGCACACCCTCCTGAACACCAAGCGTATACACGGATGCCCCCCCCCGCACACCCACCTGAACACCAATCGGGAGGGGGGAGCCATTCGTGTAAAAACAGCCATTCTCTTATGTTTGTCACAGTGGTACAAGTTTGGTTTGTGATGCCAATTGACCAGCAGAAACGTCAATAATGTATCCTCATCCTGTGTTGTGTCCACCTCAAACCCCCTGCTTGGTACTGGGAAGTTGATTCTCTCATGTCTGTCACAGTGCTTCAGGATGTGTTTGGGATGCCTGGATGTGTCAATCATATCTCTTGATGGCTGAACTGCTTCCCCCTCCCCTCTGCCTTGCTGCCTGAAGTCCCAGTTATGTCCTGAAATTTTTGTTTTTGTCCCAAAATTTTCAGGACTAGTATTTGCATGACTTCTGTTAAAATCACAAATGTTCAATAGCTTATAAAACTGGAGACTTGTTTTATCCAATATTTCTGGCTTTTTTTTCACATATAACCCCTTAGGTGAAGGGTAAACCCTGTCCAAATTTAATCTGAATTGAATGTAAACAAAGACATTACAGCTAGAAATGTGAATGATCCCTTGAATGAGGGGTAACATTTACCCAAATTGCATCCAAATTGGATGGGAAGCAAAAACGTTAAAGCCAGAAATGCATCACAAACCATGATGCTTATAAAATCGGGACCCTTTATCCAATCCTTCTGAAATTTGGCATGGATGATCACTTAGGTGGGGGTGCATATGTTCATGCAAATTGGACAGAAAACAAAGAAGTTGCAGCCCGAAATTCATGTGACACCATTTTTTATTTATGAAATTTCAATTTTTATTCCAAAATATCAGAACTATTTTTTTTGTTTTTGTTATTGCAATAATAAAAATCAAAATTGATTTCTTTTTTCATTTTTATAAAAATGAAAATGAAATTAACACCCCTTATTCCTGCCCACCATTTGTCCCTCTGTGATGCAATCCAAAGGACCTGCCAATAGCTTCAAAATGTTTGTGTCCTGTCAGGGTTCTTCCCCCAGTCAATCACAGATGGACATGGGATGTCAGGGGTGAAGGAGGGTGGGGGTGGGAAAGTTAGTTCTTCATGTGGTCTGGCACTCTACGTGGGCTACCTTTGGTGACAACACGGAGACTGCAGCTGGTGCAGAATGCAGCTGCTCATTTTCTTGTGGGGGCAGGCTGCCAGGAGCACATAACACCAGTGCTCCAGTCTCTGCCCTGGCTTCCTATAGTCTTTCGGGCCCAATTCAAAGTGTTGGTTATTACCTTTAAAGTCCTATACAGCCTGGGCCCCACTTACCTGTGGGACCGCCACACCCTTCATCTCCTGGATCGACCCCTGAAGTCAGCTGGGGATGCCCACTTGGAGATCTCCCGGGTCTCCCAGGTGGCCACATTTGAGTGCCTGTTCTCTGTGACCATGCTGCAGCTGTGGAATTCCCTCCCGATGGGGATTCACCTCTCCATAGATCTCCCCTCCTTCTGTAGACAGAGTAAGACCTGGCTCTTTCACCAGACGTTCGGTGAGGGGGACAGGTAGTGGGAGGGGGGTGGGTGTTCTTTTCTTCTAGAGATTAGGGGTTCTGTTGGGCCTGTGTTTTAAAATGATATTTATTATTGTATTTTATTATATTATATTTTTATATTTTTATTATATATATTTATTTATTTATTTCTGTAATTTATACCCCGCCCCTCCTGAAAACAGCTCGGGGCGGCTTCCAACAATAATAAAAGTACATAAAAACAAGTATAAAACAATTTAAAACAAACACACACATTAAATGTTTAAAACAGGGCCCTGGGCATATGATATTTTATATTTTATATTGGTTGTAAACAGCCCTGAGCTGCCATTGGGAAGGAGGGGGGACAGTATAAAAATTATGTAAATAAATAAACAAATAAATAAATAAATAAATAAATAAATATGTGTTTAACTGCTGATTTTCTGGATTTGGCCTTGCAGCTCAATCCTGAAAGATGATCAGCACTCTGGAGAGGTCCCATTAACTCCAGCCTCCATTGAAACCTGTGAGACATATCTTCTTTTCTTCTTTTATCTTTATTGCGTGGCCAACTGGCCATTGCAAAACAACAAACGACAGAACACCAAGGCAATATAATAAAACAACAAAGGCATTATACAAATCATCAATAATACAAGCAGAATTCAAAAATAAATAAACCCAATCATCTGTGCTATAAAGGACGGAAAGAAGGGAACTTAATAAAATTTTAAACCAACTATCAATATAAAAACTATCAATCCTTACTAAAGAGACAGAGAGGAAGACCATACACTTTTACACAAAATGTATAGGACCAACAGCTGTGTACAAAAATTGCACTTATTTGGCATCGGAACCCTCTGCTGACTTCTTAAGGAAAACAGAAAATAAAAAAATTGCCACACGCCACATAACCTCCTTAACAGAGTCCCCAAATAGCAATTTTATATAAAAATCCCACAATCGACCGGGAATTGGAATAATTATCGGGAGAATAAATTTCTTATGCAGATCATCATATAGAGGGCAGTCTAATACAATATGCTTTAAAGATTCAATATGGTGCAGTTTACACTTACACAAACGCTCTGCCAAAGGGATACCCCGGTATCGGCCTTCTGTAACCGCTGAGGGGAAATAATTCAGTCTCGCCAGGAGGGAAAGCCTCCTGCTTGGTGAAGAAAGGCCACAGTCCATGTAGATCCTCAGTGACTCAGAATCATTTATCAATAGGCTATAGGAGCCCAAAGCCCCACAATCTCCAACTGACGCCCGCCTCTCTTGTCAGCCAATATCAGCCAGCCTTCCCACCACTAATTTCTTTGCAGTTTGATATTCCAAGGGGGCCAGGGCTTCCAAGGAAAAACCTAGACAGTTTAACTTCTTTAAGATTATCGTTTTCCAGCCACTAACTATCTTATCCATACCCACCAGTTGAGACAGAGGGGCAGCCAGTTTAAAATACAACCTCAACCAGTAGCTTAGAGCTCCTTTCCAGATCTTCTCCTGCAAAGGGATCAGGCCACATTCCAAATAAATGGCCATAGTATTTACCCCCAGGAGGGCAGTAAGCAAAGCTTGGTGAAAGCTAGATTGTATTCTCTCCAAGTTCTTAAATTTATCTAAAGCCCACAAGTGAGTCCCCCAAATCAGTTGCAGTACACATTATGGGGAGAAAACCTTAATCGCTGGTGTTACCAACCCACCCCCTCTCTATCGGAAGAAAGACAAAAGAGCTTTATTTAATTTCCTAGCCCTTTCTATTGCAGCAGATAGCTGCATAGACCAACCTCCTGATGACTGAAAAAGAAGGCCAAGATATTTATAAATCCAAATTTTCTGAATTTCCCTATTCTCTATAAACCAACTATGAACTAATTTCCGACAGGAAAAGACCACCACTTTGGTCTTGTCGTAATTAATCTCTACAGTTATCTCTACAATATTTCCCCAAAAGTTCAAGAGATCGCCTAAGCCCAATTTGCGTGCAGGAGAGTAACACTGTGTCATCTGCGTAGAGAAGACATGTATTATAAGTATCGCTCACAAGAGAGGGGTGACACTTCTCAGAGGGGAAATCCTTAGCCAGAACATTTAAATACAAATTAAAGAGAGAGGGGCCAAGATACACCCCTGTTTGACACCCCTCCCTATCTCGATTTTATCAGACATAGCCCCAACTTGGTTCAGTCTAACTCTGATATAGGTGTTTTTATGGAGACTGATAATAAGATGCAACAGCCTCTTATCAATATTTAGGGCAAAAAGCTTTTGCCAAAGTTGTTCCCTTGGGACCAGATCAAATGCAGCTCTAAGGCCCACAAAAGCCACATATAATGTATTCCCTGGGCTAGAGTATTTCTGGTAGGGGTGGGAATTTCGGTTCCCCCGGTATCCGAAACTGCCGGTATTTTGCTTCATTCATTGAAATGAATGGCCGCAATGTAAAAAAAACAAAAACAAAAAAACCCCACTCACTTTCCCTCCCCCATCCAGGCTGCGCAGGTGGAAGGGGGTTTCCCTGGAAGGCCTAGTGATGTGCTGAAGGGAAGCCAGCCACTAGCGCTGAAGCCGCCTGGACTCGCGCCGTGCTGCTGCCGCCGCTGCCACCCCCCCAAAGGACAAGTAAGGTAATCTGGGTGGGGGGGTAGGGTGATCCCTGGGGTGGGGGGGTGTTAAATCACCCCCTGCCCCAGGGATCACCTAGTACCTGCTGGTACGGGCTTCGGGTCGCCGCTGCTAGTGCGGCGGTGGTCCAAAGCCCACACTAGCAGCCGGACTTCAGGATAATTTTTTTAAAAAAAAAATCCAGGCTGAGCAGGGTGGGTGGGGGGGTGTCCCCCCTTCCACCCACGCAACCTGGGAGGAGGAGGGGGGAGGTATGGGGTTTTTTCCCATTGCTTTCAATGGGAACAGTTCCCCATTGAAATTAATGGGGGGGGAAACGGTACCGGTATACCGGTTTTAATCTGGTAAACCGGGTTTTTGTAAACCGGTAACTGGTAACCGTTTTTTTGCCCCAAGTCCCACCCCTAATTTCTGGACCAAATAGGAAAGGAGAAAACAATGGTCCATAGTGGCTGTGAGACATATTGCAAGACCCAATCTTTCGATGTTTGGACTGGGCGCTGAAGGAGAAGTTTGTGTGGAAAAAGTCAGGGCAAGACTTAGGTTAATACATTTTTATGGGTTGCACATGCACAATCAGTATATCTCATGGTGACTCTCTTCCCCACAAGGATGTGATATATTTTCTGAAGGTGTCTTTTCTGACTGAAAACAGACATGATGCTAACTCCACTTTAACACCACTTTAACGGTTCTTATACATGTTGTAGAAATGTACTGGTGCATTCTTGCTGATCAGAATGCAGCCCTGCAACATGGTTAAGAAATGTTAAAGCAGTGTTAAAGTGGAGTTAGCATCATGTCTGTTTTCACCCTCTGTCCCTTAGCCTGTGAAAAGAGCTCATTTTAAGAATGCATGCACATCTCATTGCTCAAAGATTTACTGAACTCAGAATGGAAAACGGTATTAAATAATACAACAGGAGGCCTTTTCAATGGAAACTTATAAAGATTATTCCTTCTAAAATGTATATACAAAAGTTGTTGTTATATCTTACCAGATAGCACCTAACAGGCATTTTTTGAACCATACAACAAAAGCTTAATGATCAGTTATGAAAAAAAGAGAGAAATTCTAAAATCACCAATAGACACCTGAATCATGGCCCACTGAAGTCAAAGAGAGTCTTTCTATTGAATTCAATGGATTACCCATGTCCAGTCAAGGATAGATGAAAATTGGACTGAGGCTCGATTCTCACCTGTGGCGGCGGTGGCGACAGCGGGTGGGGCGAGGGGAGATGCGGCAGTGCGGAGGAACTGGTCGACGGGAAAAGAGCCAGTGCAAACGGGGATCTGTCGCAGCTTCTCTCGTACATGTCAGGGTGCAAAATCCTGCCCTGACATGCATGAGAGAAGCGCCAGCAGATCCCCATTTGGACCAGCTCTTTTCCCGTCAGCCAGCTCCTCCACACTGCCGTGTCTTCCCTCACCCCTCCCGCTGCCGCCACCACCGCCACAGGTGAGAACACAGCCTAAGACTTAATTGTCTGAATGACTTAAGTTAGTCAAAACAATATCCATTTACTAATTCAATTCACTAAGCGCAAGGCTGGCAAATGAGACTATAAAAGGCATGATAGCCCTAACATCATCTCAAGATTTCAATAACATTTCTCAATTCTCACGAGAATCTCACAAGAACCCAGAATGTTTCTCAGTCCAGCCCTACTTCTAAATTACTACGCTATTGGTTATTGACTTGGGTTTGGTCCAAATCATAATTCCTGGTTCATTTCCTGCCTCCTCAAAAACTAGGTGAGGGATTCTACCGTTCAGGTCTAATGTGGACCAAGAAGGACTCTCCACAACCACCTCTCAGGGTATGGTTCAGAGACTAGTTTCAGGACTCAGGCACAGGCATCCTTTCCTAATGGTAGGAACAGGAGCAGGGCCAGAGTAGGAGATCCAAAAGCAAAGTTAATATGAGAGCAAGTGGATTGAAACTAGGATTTAGTTCCTATGAACAACCATGATGTGGGAGCATTCCAAACACAGAGTCAGTATCCTCACAATGGGTCCAAAGCCAAAGGCTAGTCCAGATGAGATTGAAGAGTAGGAGCTGAGCAAGAAACAGGTGTGTGGGAGGAGTGATGGAGGAGCACAGTAGTAAAGAGTTCTTACCAATGGGGCTGATCCCAAGCCCTGTGGATCCCGCATGTGCAAATGCATGCAGTTTCCATGGGACACAATGTGCATGCAATAGGGATTGGCGAGGTTTGTGTGCAGCTGTGCACGGAATCTGTGGGGCTTGGGATTGGCCTCACAGAAATGGATAGCGAAAAAATTATCTGCTGTAAATATCTGATATTCTGGATAGCATGACCATTACATGGTATCCCGCAGTATTCCTTCCTGTCTCCCTTCTTTTTCAACGTGTGGATGAGACTGCTGGGTGAGATCATTCAGAGGTTTGGAGTATACTGATGACACCCAGCTCTGTCTCTCTTTTTCATCCAACCCAGGTCCTGCAGTCTCAGTGCTTACTAGGGCTGAAACTTGTTCTAAATATTTTTTCATTTGGGTACAAGAATCACATTTCTTGGTTTGTTCTGGAAAACAAGAACAAAATGAGAATTGAGAAATGGGAAATGAAAATCTCATCAAAAAAGTGAGACAATATTGAGAAAAATAAAAAGTACTTACTGCAGGACTGTTGGGCTCCCGTTCAGTGGCTACTCGCTGCTCTCTACCTCCCTCTGCATGCTTCAGAGAGCTGGACTTGCTCTCTGTCCCCCCATCCAGGCTACATTCTGCAGATCTTAGCTGTGACCCAACAGTAAATCATCTGAGTGAGAATGAGGGCAGAGAAGCCTCTTCCCCACTGTGTGCAACACTCTAATCGGTCCCCATTTCTGGGACCGATATCAGGTCAGCACACGTTGCACCCCAATTGGTCCCCCTGGAAACAGGGATCAATTAGAGCATGGGATGTAACTGGGAAGAAGGAATGCAGAATCCAGAGGAAGGCAGGGAGCACTGAGCAGCCACCAAGCTGGAGGCCAGCAGCCTGGGGATGAAGTAAATTAGCCGGTGTCCTGAGGCATGGATGTACCAATACTTTTTTTTTTTTTTTTTTTTAAATCATTCTGAAAGAAATCTCACAGGATCTCATACTGGGACCAAGATTCAGTTCTGGTATTCAATCTCGCAGGAATTTCTCACAAGAAATTTTGTAATTCTTGTTTCAGCCCTAGTCAATGCCTGGCTGCTATAAGGGACTGGATGAGAGTGAGCCAATTGAAACTGAATCCAGACAAGACTGAAATGATGACTGTTGGCTGACCCTGTCACTTGGAGGGGATTGGGTCCGTTCCCCTCTAGTTACTCAGGTTTGTAGCCTTGGAATGCTTGTGCTTCTGGACTCCTTGCTGTGCCTGAATTGTCAGGTTGCGGCAGTGGCCAGAAGTGCTTTTCACTAACTCCATCTGGTGAGGAGGCTGCAGACCTTTCTTTTTTATTCACATCTGGCCACCATCATCTCACAGCAATGCGCTCTACATGGAGCTGCCCTTGATGACTGTTCAGAAGCTGCAGCTGATGCAGAATATGGTGGCCCGGGTCCTTTCAGGGGTGGGTCACCACAAGTACATTACACTGGCTTCCTATAGCTTTCCGTGCACAATTCAAGGTGCTGGTTTTGACCTTTAAACCACTATATAGTGTGGGCCCTACATATCTGAAAGACTGCCTTTCTTTCCATGCTCCACTGTGACCCCTGCAGTTGGCCAGGAGGGCTCTCTTGTGGATACCACCTGCCAACCTTGTCCATATAGACAAGGGCCTTCAGAGAGGCATTCTCAGTTGCTGCCCCCGTATTATGTAACTTCCTTCCCCCAAAGGTCCATCAGAGCCCAGGACTGAGCATATTCTGGAGGCAGTGTAAAACCTTTCTTTTTGGTAAAGCATTTGGCAGGCAGGGATAGGGGTTGGGGTGGGTGGGTTTCTGGAATACGGGTGGGAATTTATAAAGGAATATGTCTGTACTATTATTGTATTTTGTGTGTTTTTATTACTGTAATCTTCCCTTAGCCTTTGAGGATAGGCGGGGTATGAATGAGACCGACCGAACGAACGAACGAACGAACGAACGAACGAAAGAACGAACAAACAAACAAACAAACAAGCAAACAAACAAGCAAGCAAGCAAGCAAACAAACAAACAAACAAACAAACAAAAATGAACCATAGGGTGGCTTATACATAAAAACAATAAAACAACAAGCTAAAACACCAGAATAAAAGAGCAGGCAAAACAAAAAATAGATCTCTTTCCCCGTCCCTAACCCACAACTCCCCACCCGAAACCCCATCTCCCCCACCAAATGCCTGGCAGAACAGCCAAATCTTAATCATATGCCAGAGGGAAGGGAGGTCCGGGGCCATCCGGACCTCTGCTGGGAGGGAATTCTACAGCCGAGGTGTGGCCACCAAGAAGACACTCTCCATATTGGCCCCCCAGGCCACACGGGGGACCTCAAGGAGGGCAATCCCAGATGACCGCAGAGGTCACTCCAGAGCACAGAGTATGAGATGATCCTTAAGGTAAGTCGGGTCAAGGCCGTATAGGGCTTTACAGGTTAACACCAACACCTTGAATCCGGCCCAGAAGACTATAGGCAGCCAGTGCAGAGCCTGGAGCACTGGTGTAATGTGTTTAAGGTGGCCCAACCCTGTAAGGAGACTGACCACCGCATTCTGCCCTAGCTGCAGTCTCTGGACTGTCACCAGAGGTAGGGGCTGCTGACAGACTGGGCCAATCTGAAAGTGAGGCAGGGCCCAGGAAGCCTACAAAGCTCAGCAGGAAATGGCAGGGCTGGCAGGGCTGGCATAACCGTACAGGTAGCACAATCGCCACCTACAGTGGCAAGTTGAATGGGGCAGCAAACCTCCTCATCCCTGGTCACCCCAAGTTATTTGGTGAGTGGGGGAGCTAGAGGCTGGAAGAGCTGGGGCCTCCAGCCCCTCAGTGACCTGGGAATCAGGCTTTGTATGGGTTGTTGGATTGTTTGCACATTGTGTGCTGGTTGCACAGTATCTGTGTGGGGAAGGAGGAAAAAATTTCCTTTGCCTAGAGCAGCAAAAATCATTGTGCCCGTTCTGATGGCAGGTTAGGGTTGCAGAGGTGGTTCAGCTGGAGAGCAAATCCTGACATTAACACCGTCTAACAAACTTCGTGCAGATATGTAACTTGGAGTAGCTGACTAGGCCCACATTTTGTTTCACGAATCGGGGCGTTGGAAGGAGCATGTCAGCAGAGCTCTGAGATTAGCCTAAGCAGTGGCTTTGACTATCTCCAGGCTTTTTGCCAAACAGGGTAGAACGGCGGTTCAGCAGGCCATGTTGGTGTTTAACTGTAAAGTGAGGTCCCAATTGCTTTACGGGGCTGAGCTGTGGGCCCCCCTTTTTTGGGGGTCATTGGATAGGATCCAGTCCAAGTTTCTACGAGGACTTCTTGGGGTTCCAAGAGGCACCCCCCTGGCAGCCATTCGAGCAGAACTGGGACAAATATCTTGGACCCAAGCAGCTAAAGAAGCCAGCTTTAAATACTGGTCAAAATTACAGCTGGACCAGGAATCCCCTTTAGTGAAATCAATGCTGGATGACCCCTATAGAGACCCCTGGGTAAGGGAAGTTGAAGCACAGTTGGAGAAGATGGGAACTCCTCCTGTGTATTTAAAGCATAAACGCCCGGGTTCCATCAGGACAGAGATCTCCACGAGGACCAGGGATATAGGGCGTCAAATGGAACTTGGTAAAATTAGATCCTTTCCCCACATCCGTGAATATTTACACTTTGTTCCACCTATGGGCCAGATGGCCACTTATCTAATTACCCACATATCCGGTAGAGCAAAGCAATTGATGGCCTGCGCGCGGCTCAACGCGTTCCCGTCTCGTGTCCTGGAAGGGAGGCTCCAGGGTATACCATTCCTTGATCGTTTATGCCCCTTTGACAATGCCGCGGTTGAGTCTGTCGGACATATAATGTTACATTGTCATTTATATGATGAGTCCCGTTATGACCTCCTTGACCCAATAAGGGATCAGTACCCTGGTAGGGATGACTCTGTGATTCTGGCCGTACTGTTGAACAGTCTGGATTCAGATATCATTCGAAGGGTTGCCCTCTTCTTGCTGGGGGCTGTCCATCTTAGATCCCAGTTTATCAGTAACCATTGAGTAAGTTACCTTAATTATTGGACATTATTTTTCAGAAGGGGGCACTTGGATTTTTACTGTATAATGCTGAAATAACTTGTATAATGTTCGTTTTGTGTTGTGGTTGATAGATGTTGTACAATGATCATTGATCACGTAATAAATGATATTGATTGATTGATTGACTAGGCCCACTGATGTTAATGTGTGTTTAAAATTACACATGTGTTTAGCATTTTGCTGTATTAGGGCCAAATGAAAAAGTTTTCTATTTGGGTTCAGTTCTTCAATAAGTACAACTGTCGTCCTGTGCAATGATGCCATCAAAATTAAAGACAAACAAACATGTAGCTTGAGTTCCATATAAATTGTCCCAAATATATTTAAGCACATTAGAAGGATGTCAGTTACACTGACTCGAGACACTGCTGTGTACGAAAAATTGTTAAAGAGGGAGACAAAGTGGTTTGAATGATATCTTTTATTGGACCAACTGCTGTTGGTGAGAATGAGCAAGCTTTTCGGCCACGCAGGGGCCCTTCCTCAGGCATGTAGCATAGCCAGTCAGAAGCCTGAGGAAGGACCTTGTTTAACAAGTACACCTTGTTAACTATAATCACATGCAAAATTGTGCAACGGCAATGGAAGTGAAAGAAACACAACTTAAAATTTCTACTGGGTACTATATGACCCCTGTACAATTGAAATATACTGGAGTGGATCCTAAGAGTCTACATTGGAAAAGTTGTGGGCAAGTGGGCTTCCTGAGGTGTTGTCTTTGAGACTGTGTATTTGTTCAACAGTTTTGGAGACAAGTATGGGTTTTAATGAACAAAGTAACAAATGCATTAGTTCCTTTCAAGCCTGAAATTGTGCTTTTTGGGACATACCCTGGTGAGGGAGTCTTACAGTGGCATCAGGACTCATCTAAAGTCTTACCTTTAGCAGCAGCTAATGTGATAGATAGCTAGTCACTGGAAATCCCAGGGATCTATACTTGTACATGAATGGGTCAGGAGTGGGCCATTGTTTAGTTCCTCTTCACAATGAAGAAAATGATGGCGAATCTTAAAACCAAGTGAGAGAACTTGGAGGCAACTTGGTTTTCTGTCATAGCCGCCATAGAAGGAGAAGAATTTGCAAAAAATGACAGGACAATATTGTTTAACCATTATTTTTGAAAGAAATAATTTATTTTTATTGAACTGGTCTGCATGACACACAAATTTGGTAGTGATTGAGATGCAACTGACAACCAAAAAATGGACATTACACAAATCAATATTGTAAAAACTGTTCCTAAAGGTTTAGAATGTAAGTTCTTGGAAAATGTGCAAAGAGGGAAATCTGTGAAATTATGGTATGTAACCATACTAAACATGTACACTTGTATGTTGTTGGTTTTTTGTCTATCAATAAAGAGAAAATTTAGAATAAAAAAAAGAGAAGAAATGGTCAAATATGAGTGGGAGAGAACATAGCGCAATGCAGAGTAATCTATCATCACTAGCTCAGAAAATGATATCAAACCTGTAACTACACAGCTATAAAACATGGTGTCAATAAAATGAGCTTTTATTTAAATTTGGACAAATTTTGCTCTTTAAAGTGCACTTGTCAACTTCTCAGCAAGACCCATTTTGATTTCTTAAATACAATACATCAGAAATAAAAGGACAGACGTATTCATTAGTTAATAGTTCAAATGCACTGAAATTACAAAAATCCCTTATGAGCTGTGAAGGAAAATTCTTAACTTAATGTGAATCAAACTGGGGAGAATAATATACTTGGAAAAATGTTCTCTCTTACTGAAAAATTACCATATTCAAGTGTTCGTTATAATTTTATTTTTCTTTCGCTATAGTGCTCTTTTAATGTTTTTATATTGTATTTTTATATTTTTAGTAGGGATGGGCGAACAGATCGTGGTTCGAGTTCGGCCATTCGGTTCGGCTGCATTCGTTTCGTCCGTTCGGTTCGCCCGTTCGGTTTGGTTCGTCGGTTCGAATGTTCGGTATTTCGGTGGTTCGGATCGAATGTTGAGTTCGGATTCGGGATTCGGTTCGGTCGGGATAGGTTCGGTCTTTAGTTCGGTGCAATCGGGAACTGAAAATGACATTTAGTTTTTGAAATAAAAGGAAAAAACTAAAAAACATATTTCTGGCCATAACATTTTTGTTTCTTATTACTTTTTGATGATATTTAGGGAGATTGTACCCCCCAATGGAGCGCACCAAGTAGACCAACATTCGGAACGATTAGATAAAGGAAACTGATTTCAGAAGCAATTGAATATTGTGATTTTAAGAAAAGCTCCATACACATTCATGACTACAACTTCTTTATCTTGCATCCAATGTTCATGAAACTTGTGCATATTACATCCCTCTATATGCTTAATATTTCTGCCAATTTTAGGAAAGAGTGGATAAAGGGTCCCAAGGGTATAAGACATTAACCTGAAAATACATTTCCAGCTGTTACATTTTGATATTCCATTCTGTTTACAGGATATTTGACAGGAATGTATCAAATACCGTTCCTGCTATTTCAGCAAATGTACAGGAGATTTTGATAAAGGGAACCACTTCTGTTGGCCAATTTGCATCACAAACCGATCTTATACCACAGTGACATAAGAGAATCCCAGGCATAGGCCCCTTCTCTACATTTGTTGTACAGGCATATAAAATTGAGACCCTTTATAATATCTCTCTGATATTTGGCAGAGATGATCATGAAAGTGAAATATATAGTCCTGCCAAATTTCATGTACACTGGTTGGACTACAAAGATGTTATAATCAGACATACATTTATTTGTTAATTGCTTATACCACCAAGACCTTTTGTCCAATCCTTCTGAAATTTGGCAAAGATAGTTACTATGGGAAGGGGTATAAACTTAACATGTTTCACCTACATTAGATGTGAGGCAAAGAAGTTACAGCTAAGAATGTATATGTAGAATATTGCAAAATACAATAATGCAACTGCTTCTAAAATCGGATTCCTTTATCCAATTGTTTTGATATTTGGTGCACATAATGAGTTCTATTGAAGGTAGAGGCACCCCAAATTTCAGCCACATAGCTTAAAAAACAAAAAAGTTACAGCCGATAATGTGTTTTCCATTGAAACCAATGGAAATTCAATTCCGAACTCACCGAACGCATCCGAACTGAACGTTCGAATTCGAGTTCGGTTCGACCGTTCGGTTCGGTTGACCGAACTGTTCGAGTTCGGTTCGAACTCCGAACGTTCAAATTCGAGTTCGGTTCGACCGTTCGGTTCGGTTGACCGAACTATTCGAGTTCGGTCCGAACTCCGAACTTCCGAACCGCGTTCGCCCAGCCCTAATTTTTAGTATGTTCTTATTCATTGTATGCTGCCCCGAACTCCCATTGGGCAGGAGGGGGTGGATTATAAATTATGAAAATAAATATATAAATAAATAAATAAATACATTTCATTCACTTCTCAAAGAACTTTGTGATCTTGTACAAAGTACACCTGACTCCCCCTGAGTAGAGCTGAAAGCAGGTACCTGCAAAACAGGTATACCCCCTTGAATTTCCAGTACTTAAATTGACCCAACAACATCGGATACCGATCGGTACCTGATTGAGAGTTCGACCTGATTTGGGCACACCATGTTCTAGAATGTCAACTTCCGGTCCCAGAATGTTGACTTCCAGTACCAATTGTTAACTTTTTTTACCAATTTACTGATTCCGACACCTATTTATAAGTTTTCTGTCCCAGAAAATCAACTTCTGGCCCTGGAAAGTCAACTTCTGGTCCTGAGTGTTTTGTTTCCTTCTCCATTTTTTGCTTTTCTAAACCAATACACCTATTGGTAATCAGAAAATTGGTAATGGTAATTGATAAAAATTACTGCTTTGGGGGATATCTGGGCACCAGATCAATCCCTGGATAACCCATCAGGTACCCAATGCAGTATCCAAAATGTCGGTAATGCCCATTGGTACTAAGTTAAGTATCCATTTCAGCCCTACTCCTGAGCATATATTTTAAATTTAATAGGAATTGTCTCATGCATTAAAATTTCATAGAGTCTGATCCTCAAATTGGCCCACCAGCAGAAGCCCCATTCATTTCAATGGAACGTACACTGGTACAACCCTTTAAGGATCAAACCCATATTCAGTAAGGCCATAATCTTCTATACAGATGTTTCACACTGAAAAATATTAGGGGTGTGCACCAGGCCCCCACGTCATTTTCGTTTTTCATTTTTGTTTTTGTTATTTAAAAATGTTGTCTTCGTTATTGTTATTAACGACAATGTCATTTTTGTTACCGTTGTCGGTATTGGTATCAGCATTGGTATCAGTAACGGTACCGTTTCAAACGAAAATTTTATTTTTGGTATTGGTGTCGGTATCAATTACCGTGCCCAACTAATATCTATCTAAATCTAAGGGAGACAGGGGAAAGGAAAAGAAAAACTATGTATTATCTAATCAATTATCTATATAACTATTCTAATTTAATCTATGTCTATAATATATATCTATAGCTAATCTATATAACTATTTTAATCTAATCTATATGTCTATATGTCAATATATATATGTCTATATATGTCTATATGTCTATAATATATATCTATAGCTAATCTATACTACCTATCTATATATAATGTACAGGGGGGGAAATGGCAGGAACAGGGAGAAGGTAAAATGTAGGTTATGAGGAAGGAAAAGTATTGGCAATACAATGAGGGCTAGGGAGAATTTTTTGTGTGCAAGCACCACAGTTCTGTAAACGCAATCTGACAAGCAGAGCTCTCACAGAAAGGCGAGAAAAAGCCTGACCCTCCCATTATAAAGGGTTGCAGTGCCTTCTGCCAGAGCTCCTCCCCCATCCCCCCAATTGGTTGTGGGAGGCAGCAGGCATTGAGCAATCACAGAGTGCCATGAGACTGCTGGGGCCTGCTTGCGCTGCTCATTGACCAGCGATACATCCATCAGATACTGCTGAGCTGTTCGCCCCTCCCAACACAGACACAGTTCAAGAGTTCAACCCTGTTTAGGGCTCTGAGAGGTAGGTTCCCTCATCCCCTCTCCACATTTTCCCTCCAAAACCCAACTGCCACAGCACTAATAATAATGACAAAGATAATAGCATTGTCATTTTTGTTATCATTGTTATTCTTGGTTGTCATTTTCATTATCATTATCGTTATTCTTGGTTGTCGTTTTTGTTATTGCAATAACAAAAATGAAAATGACAATTTTTGTTATCGTTATTGTAATAACAAACATGACATGCACACCCCTAAAAAATATCTATAGCATTAGTCCAAAACTTGTGCAAAATCCATAAAGTACAAGTGATCTTCAATTTTTATTCGCATTTTCTGTTTTCTACTTGAAAGAGCAGCTAATTACCTTTTTCTTCCAGAAAATTTTGAAAATATTTTAATTAAGGAATGTATTAGCCAGTTCAGAAAAAGTGAAATCTCATACTGAAACCGGACTTTAATCTGTTTTAAACATTTAAACCCATCCTCCATTTTACCTCAATGGCCCTTTTCACACAGACACTCTAACACTGATCGAAAGGGTGTTACATTTTATTATACATGTTGCAGGGCACCCACAGGGCAATGCTGCAGCCCTGCAACATGGACCATTTTCACATGAGATGCCTCCACCCAGTTTTGCTGGGTGGAGATAAGTGGAGGCGTCTGTGTGAACACCGCAGGCAGTAGGTGGGGTGCGTTTTGCTGGGTGGAGATGGGTGGAGGTGTCTGTGGGTATTTTCAGACGTTACGGGGCCCTTTGGCCCCGTACCGTAACGAACGTCTTCGTTCCCCGCCGGGGTCACCCCGGCACGGCCCAACAGACGTGCCGGGGGGATCCCGGCGGGGAAAGTGGGAGGAGCCGGGGCCGCGCGGCGCAACGTGCGGCCGCACGGCCCCGCCCCCTCCACGCACCCCGCCGCCCGCCCTCCGAGGAGACGGGCGGGCGGCGGGGCCAATGCGGCCGCCGCGTCTGGCCGATCGTGCCACGGCCCGGGATCCCGCCGGGGATCCCGG
>QEPC01005786.1:164269-182150 GCA_003113815.1 Sphenodon punctatus
GGCAGACGGAAAGGGGAGGTGGTGCCGCTTCTTACTGGGAATCCGCAAAAGTTTTGCTCCCGCCAATCAGTTCCGATGATGCAGCAACATTTGCGGCAAACTGTCGCCGCAGGCATCGGAAACAGCCTCTGCTGACCCACGCCGCGATGTGTGGAATAGGGGTTTCCGTTGGTAACAGCTGCCATGGCGGCATGCCGCTACAGCCCTACTCCCATGCTCTCCCCCTTCATCCAGTCTCGTATTGCTGACTGTCTTTTTGACATCTCTGCCTGGATGTCTCACCGCTAACTCAAGCTTAATAAGGCCAAGACCGAATTCTCCATCTTCCCCAAAAAACATTCCCCTCCTACTTCCCTCTCAATTTCCATTGAGGGAGTCACCATTTGACCTGTTCCTCATGTGAATAGCCTGGGATTCACTTCATTTTTGACTCCTCCCTCTCCTTTACACCTCAGATCCAGTCTGTTGCTAAATCCTGTTGCTTCACTATGTATAATATTGCTAAAATCCATCCCTGCTTTACTGTTTCCACAACAAAAACCCTAATTCATGCTCTAGTCATGCTCTAGTTTCCTTCATACTAGCCTCCACTGCTCTGATCTCACCCGCCTCATCAATGTTCAATGCACCATGGCCAAAATCATCCACCTTGCCTGTCGCTTTGACCACATTCAGCCCCTTCTCTCCACCCTACACAGGCTCCCTCTACATGAATGCATTTAGCACAAGCTCCTGGTCTTCACCTTCAAGGCTCTTCATGGCATTGCTCCCCCATATCACTCCATTCTTGTGTCCCTGCCAGGGAGGACACTCTCCTACCCAGGAGTTTTGCTCCTCCTCTGCCCCTACCCTTGCCTGCTTGCAACCCCCTTGCTCCTCTAAACATCTTTGCTCCTTATCTCTTGCTGCCCCTCATTAGCTCTTCTCCCTCCCTCCCAACTTTTAAATCCCTCCTGAAAACCTACCTCTTCCGTCAGCCCTTCCCTAGCTTGTCATGAGTGAAATTGCATCCTTTCCCCTCCTTGCTCAAAATCTAGTCTCCTGTAACTAAGTGAAGCACATGCACCTGCAACTTCACAACCTCATGAATGTATCCTTGTCTCTCCTGATGTTCGCCTCTCCCTTGTCTCCCACTCCAATGTATCTTAGATTATAAGCCCCTTGGGGGTTATGGCCTGTCTATAACTATTGATTGAACAGTGCCAGGTACACTGCTGGCATAATAAAATAATAATAATAATACCAGCATATAAGACCAAATGAGTTGCAGATATGCACCCCATTGTGTGCATATAGTCCACCCAAACATCAGGGCATAGATTATAATTACAGTACACTCTCTACTTAAATGCGCAACTATAGAATTTACTTAACACACTTAAGAATCATAGAGTTCTATTTCCTTAGAATCACTGATCTGATTAATTGCATGGTGACTAATTGCATAATTCATCTACTTGCAAAGTGAACTGATAGTTGAATATTGCATTTTAAAGAATAAACACACTATAATGGAATGAAAAGGTACACAGAGTGTTCATGATATAGTCTTCGTGAATTTAAAAATAATTTCTTAGTACAGTACATGCAGAGAAATCTAGAATGTACAATGGCAATCACTGGGACAAAAAATGTGTTTGTCACACTGCCTACTCCAAAGGTAAGTAAACGATAATAAATTACAGTTTTGTTTCCCTATTCTTATGGGTCAATACCCAGTGATTGTTTGGCTTGTTTCTTTATTATAAAATGCTCTTAATACATCTCCTTGGTGACCAGCCAATGCCTCAATGGACAGACGGAAGGAAGGAATTTTAAGATGTCTTCCCATTCCTACTCACTTGTCACAGTGACAGTACTTGCACTGTGTTACATTTCAGACTAGTGGTTCTGCCATGGGAAAATGTAATATAATAATAATTATAATAATAATAATAATAATAAAGCTGCAGGAACAAAATAATGGGTATTTCAGGAATCATAGTGCTTTGGCAAGGCATAAATCCCACAGCAACAGTGAGGGACATGATCAGTGTGTTGCGATAAGATTAGGTAGAGATAGTCAATTATTATTATTATTATTATTAATAATAATAATAATAATAATAATAATAACTACTTTTTTTTTACTCAGCACCCCTCTACAAGATGGTGCTCTGAGCACTTTACATTTAAAATACAACAAAACACCCTCACCACCGATTCACTCTGCTCTTCTAGGTATAACTCAAACCACTGACCAGCAGCTTCAGTTGCACTGGTGATATCCTTCAGCTGCTGAAGCAGCAGCCCATAGTCAATTGTATCAAATGCTGCTCTAAGGTCCAGCATGACTAAAATGGCCTGCTTTCCTCAATCCAAGAACATCAGCAGATTATTCAACACCCTCGCAAGTGCAGTCTCTATGCTATAGAAGGCTAGAACAAAGACTGGAATTTTCCCAGAATGCCATTGAGGTTCAGAAGCACCTGCAGCTGTATTGCCATGGCCTTCTCAATCACCTTCCCTAAAAAGGAGGTTAGAGACAGGCAGTAATTGGCTAGCACTCCAGCATCAAGGGATGATTTCTTGAGTAGGGGGCAAGCCTCCACGCACTGACGACTGACTGCTATCCTCCCCTCTGCAAAGAAGGCATTAACAATGCTGCTTGCCAATAAGCCTCTATGATCCCAACAATGCAAAGTTCTCCAGGTTCTTTGACTCCTGTAAAAGTCAACCAGGGGAATACAGTCCCTCAGGACCCCACAGCTTTCCACATCAAAAGGCCCAGAGAGTCCCACCCAGAGTCCATTAGTCTTCTCTGCAAAGATTTGAAGCAAATTCTTCACAGCGCTCCATAGAAGAAACTGTAGACGGGGTGCAGGCAATCTGGCCTCACCAGGCTGTGCACAATCTGAATAGTCCTGCAACTCGGTATTTGAACATCCTCTGAACATCCTCAGAACTCAGACGAGGATCACATACATGACTCAGTTTACTGAGTTTTGAATGAACAAGGAATTGCCCCAGCACTTGGGAAAAATTCAGAGAAACTCATAGGTACTCAGGAGAAGAGGAAAAAGGACACTAGACTGAGTGGGAAGCCCTAATTAATAATCCCCAGCCAATATGTGATAGACAAAAGTCCCTAGGAATCCTCATCCTCTCTACTTATCAGATGATAGGCAAAGACCAAGAAGTTTTAGGAGCTCTTGCCCATTCCCGTCATATGAGCAAGAAAAAACCCAATGTTTCTAAAAGGAAGCCTTGGGTAATTAAACTCATATTTAAGAAAAGCATAATAGTGAAGCTTTTTCTTCTTCCCTAAAAAGGTGAATATCTAAAAAGACAGTATATAAAAAGTGTTAGCAGGATGAAAGTCACCATGTACAGTATCTTTTCAGGTCATGGTGAGTGACCCAAAAATTCAATAATCTCAGCCCCAGTCTCTCTTTTCCTATTGTCAGGAACCCTTGTTTTCACAGAGAAACAAATTCTTTATTGTCCAGGGGGCTGAACATTGCTTACAAATAGCTTAAAAACTGACCCTTTTCCTTCCCAGTATGTATCTGAACCATTGATTTGATTGCAAAGGGGCTAGAGTCAGCTCTAATTTGCATATAGACATGACTATCCCCTTGCATGCAAATTAATGTGTTTTTTTCAGATGGTAAAACAGAGAGAGGTCATTGCATCCAGCAATTCAGGGACCAACCCTCCTCCCCCAAGCCACTGTCAATGTGCATATTGAAGGCACGCAGGGCAACTATCCTAGGACACTACAAAAGCAACAATGACACCAGCTACAAAAAACTCAACCCCAAATCCTTACATGCTACCTGAGAATCTATATGCCAGCAGGACCATAAACTTTGGTCATGCCCCAGTGGCACAGGACAAAGCCAGGTACTCAAAAGATTGCTTCCACTGTGGACCACCTCATGCATTAAAGGTGGGTTGAAAATTAGGGATGTGCGAACAGATAGTGGTTCGGGTTCAGTCATTCAGTTTGGTCCGGTTCGGTCCAGTAGTTCGGTTCAGATGTTTGGGTCGTTCGCCAAGTTCGGGTTCGGCCGTTCGATTCGGTCGTGTTCAGTTTAGTTCGGGCATTCGGAAAAAGGTATTGTGAGATCCCGTGATCACGTCAGAAATTGGAAATTCGAGTGCATGCAGAGCTGTATGGTGAGAGAGTGTGTGTTTGGCTGGCTGACTGTTCGGTTCGTGTGTTTTGGCTGTTTGAGTTTGGTTTGTCTGTGTTGTTTTGACTGGTTGGTGAGTACTGGTGGGTGACTGTTGTTGGTCTGAGTGTTGGAGTGTCTGTTTAAAAAAAAAAATGAAGAAGACTGTTGTCTTAATTAAACACCTGGGGGGCCAACATGGTGCTCCCAGAGCTGGTGGTGGTGGAGGAGGAAGAGGAAGAGGTCACTGCCCCAGCCCCTGGACCTTTGGTGGTGATGGCCAGCTCCTCTCTTGAGGAGCAATCAGCAGAGACAGGAGGTGCTGCCAGGTTTGTAAACTTTTTTTTTACTTTGAGGACAAGTAAGGCTCTATCCATTAGAGCGAACTCACTGGCATGTGGGTGGGTGGTGGGCATCAGTCAGGTACAAACAGTGGGCATCAGCAGGTAGCAGCGGATGTCTGCCACAGAGAGAGAGGGTAATGTAGTGTGTGGGGGCTCTTGCAGTAGTCAGGCATGAACACGAACAGCACCCCCACCCAAACATGTGCCTACCAGCCATCCCTAGCAAGGGTCTCCACTCTCCAGTTGCCATCCCTACCCAGCACCCCCAAATACGGGCAGAATTTGCACATGCCAGCCAGGTTCTTTCCAGTTGCCATCCCTAGCGCCCCAGGGAGGGCAGGATTTGCATGTGCCAGCCAGGGTCTCTCCATTTCCCATCCCTAGAATCCCCTACCACCCCAAGGAGGGCAGGATTTGCACGTGCCAGCAAGGGTCTTTCTAGTTGCCATCCCTAGCACCCCAAGGAGGGCAGGATTTGCACGTCCCATCCAGGGTCTCTCTAGTTGCATCCCTAGAATCCCAAGGAGGGCAGGATTTGCGCATGCCAGCCAGGGTCACCATCTCCCGTTGCCATACCTAGCACCCCAAGGAGGGAAGACTAGAGGCATCATAATAAATGCATGATATTACTTAGGTGTTGTTTATGTGTTCCTGTTTCAGAGAGGAATCGGATGCCCATGCCACACAGGACACCTAAGTGAAGGTCACCAGTGCCACCCCCAGACAGTCGACGGACAAGGTCCGATGTCTGGTGGTTTTAAGGTTGACAGAATCGCCATTTGCAAGGTAAGGCACAGGGGCTGGAACAACAGGGAATGGATTGGCCTGTCATCTGTTAGGAATGGAAGTCCTCTACAGAGAGAGATTGGCCACCCAGTCCACCCACTTGTGGAGACAGAATGCAGGCAGGGCTTGACAGACCATTGGTCTGACACGGTATGGCACTTCTTATGTTCCTATCTTTTTATGCTCTTTAGACCTGCCACAACCAGTTTAGGCTGCAGTGCGAGGGGACCAGATCAGGGCTCCTTGCCCATGTGGAGAAACAGCATGGCAAGAGAATGAGGTGGCAGCCTGACCTGGCGTGGTCCTGGTGGAACATCAGCAGTGCCAGAAGGGAAGGCATCTAAGGCCTTCCCCTTCCCCCTCCTCCAGCTCCACTGAGGAATCCATCGAGGAGGAGGAGTCAGTCGCAGTAAGGGCTTTTAGGGACCAAGTGGAGAGGCCCACCAGGGACTTAATGGGCAGCCTACGGGTCATGGAGGACAACTGGTGGCATGTTTCAAGGAGCTGGAGGCATGGGGATGCCAGGTGAAGGCGTATTCCCAGTACCTCCAGACGGAGATCCACTGCATCAACCTGTACCGGCAGTCAGTCTCCAAGTGGCAGGAGGCCATGTCAGGGGCCATGGAATTTGCCAAAGACAATGCTACCAAATGCCACATGACATGCCCACCCCTAGGGCCCATGAACCCATTTTGCCTTTCCCACATGTTCCAGGGGAAGGCCCACATAGAACTAAGTTAAGTTTCCTTTATTTTTTATATATATAAATATTTGGTTTTGGTTTTATAAAGTTGTGTGTTGTAGTAGTAGTTGTTGTTGTTTAAAATGTTCTAATAAAAGTTATATTTGTTGTTATGAGCTTTGTTTGACATGCCCAATCTTTTATCCCTCTGTGCTGAAGTTCTGGCTGGCAGGTGGCAGAATCTCATACAGCTTGTCGACCCCTACCAGCAGCACCTGGCTCCTCATGTAGCGTAGTTAAGGTATTAACCCAAAGATGTGCCAGGCAGCAGCAGGGTCTCAACTTGCAGACACAGCCCCCCAGAAGTGGCAGGACTTGTGTCTGTGTGGGTGTGCCAAAGAGAAAGAGAGACAGACTCCTGGCAGTGCGCAGCAGGTGGTGGGAGCTGATGGTCAGAGGGGCTTTTATTTCCAGCAGCTTCAGTGGGCATCTGCAGGTGGGTGCAGAGGAGTAGGCTGGGGGGTGGGGCAGGCTGGCATGCGGGCACCGGGCTTCTGGATGCAGTGGAATGGAATGCAGCCCCAAGTGACTGGAATGATGGTCCCAGAATCTTGTCGATGGTTTCTGGGATGGGCGGGCATGACTGATTCAGGTACAATGGAATGACAGCCTATGTGAGTTTAATAATAATGATGTCCCTAGAATTAGTGCATGGTTGGGCACACTTCATTCAATCAAGCGATAGGTGGTAGCAGCAGGTACAGGAAGGTGGTAGCAGTAGGTACAGGAATGCACATAGGCAGGCAGGCAGGCAGATATAATACGTTGTGTTATATTGATATATTCCATCTCATTCTGGTAGGTTTTCTGCTGGATGTGGGCAATGGGCGTTGATCAGGCGCATGAGCACGAATGGGAGTTCTTTCTGGTTCTGGCAGGTGGCAACTTGAGCTGGATACACCTACCTCTCTCCCTCCACTCCCCATCTCTCTCATTCTAGCAGGGAGTCTCTCTCTCTCTCTCTCTCTCTCTCTCTCTCTCTGACCATGTAGTGCATGTGACAGTATGGGTGGGATCGTGTCTGTCTCTCCTTCTAGCAGTGGGGAGACTTTCTCTCTCTCTTATTTCTCTCTCTCTCTCTCTCTCTCTCTCTCACTCTCACCATGAACAGCAGGTTTCGTAAAGAAAAGGTGGAATGACAGCACCCCATGAGCAGAATGACAGGGCACAAGAACCCTAAGGGTGGGTCCTGGTCTGGGGCTAGAGTGGCAGCTTCTAGATATTGGACACAGTCCTCCCTGCCAGTAATGTCGGCCCCAGAACCCTGATGGCGGGTCCTCACTAGCATCACCAGACATTGGTTGCCAGGATAGAGAACCCTTGGCACAGACAGCATATAGGCCTGGCCTGGGGGCCATTGGCATTAGCATCACCAGACATTGGTGGCCAGGTTACAGAACCTTGGCACAGACAGAATATAAGCCTGGGGGCCCTTGGCAGCAGAAGACATTGGTTGCCAGGGTACAGAACCCTTGGCACAGATGGCATATATGCCTGGGGACCATTGGCACTAGCAGCAGGAGACATTGGTTGCCAGGTTACAAAACCCTTGGCACAGACAGCATATAGTCCTGGCCTGGGGACCATTGGCACTAGCATCCCCAGACATTGGTGGCCAGGTTACAGAATCTTTGGCACAGACAGCATATAGGCCTGGGGGCCATTGGCAGAAGCAGACATTGGTTGCCAGGGTGCAGAACCCTTGGCACAGATGGCATATAGGCCTGGGGACCATTGGCACTAGCATAAGCAGATATCGGTTGCCAGGGTACAGAACCCTTGGCACAGACATCATATAGGCCTGTCCTGGGGCCATTGGCACTAGCATCATCAGACAGTGGTTTCCAGGGTACAGAACCCTTGACACAGACAGCATATAGGCCTGGGGGCCATTGGCAGCAGCAGAAGACATTGGTTGCCAGGGCAGGCAGGCAGGCAGCATGGCATGAGTGGCAGGCAGGCAGACTGAGGCAGGTCTGCCAGGTCGAGATTTGCAACCTGGACGGGCGGGCAGGCAACCAGCATGGCATGGGAGGCAGTAGGGAAGGTGGGCTTGGGCATACTTTGAGCTAGGCAACCTGGGTGGGAAGACAGGCACCATGGCATGGGAGGCATGAGGCATGCTTTGAGCTTGGTGGAAAGCTGAGAGGGCAGACAGGGTGGAGCAGATAGGGTGCCACTGAAGCAGTGGGAGGGAGGGAAAGCACCTCAGCTCAGCAGCAGCAGCCCTTATTGATGAGGAGCCCCTTCCCAAGACTGCTCCTGGCATGGGATGGGTAGCCCAATCCAGGGCCAATCCACCTAACAACCCCACTATATAGGCCACCTTAGCTTGATCAGTATTATAGGTGAGAGGTTGGGTTTGAAACATAAGTTTACAAAGGGCCAGAAATCCCTGACAAGCTCGTCTATCCCCATAAAACTTATCTTGCCGGGGGGCCTTTGGTTCTCGGGGGACCGGGGTTGGTAAAGTAGGAGCCAGGGCAACTGCCCCTGCAATGTCTCCCCCCTCCTCCATAGGGGAAGGGGGGGAAACACAAGGAAGTCAGATGGCCACTCCACTCTCTCACAAGGACGGTCTGGGGAACAAGGTTCTAAGGAACAAGGTTCAAACACCAAGCAGTCAAGAGGCCAGTCTCTCGCGAATGATCACCGGCAGGGCTCCAAGCCCTTCCGGCAGCCTTTATAGGCCTTTGTCCTGAGTCATGCTTCTACGTGCAGGGCAGGGCCCAAGCTTCCTCCACCCCCCATGTGAGCATCAATGCGCGTTGCGTCGGGGCGGGGCTTCCCCCATCCCTTCAGACGGGGCAATAGTTCCTCCCCCTGCCAGCCTGACCATCCCTTTGCCGGCTCCTGTATGTGGTCGCTTATCACGGCGGGGCCCTAGCCAGCCTGTCAGAGGCCCCACGGGGGGGTTGCCTTCTGACACCAGTGACACGTTTTTGCCACCTGAACTCATCTGAACTTGATCTGAACCGACCAAACTGTTCGGACGTTTCGGAGTTCAGAACCAAGTTCAGTTCGGTCAGTTCGGGTTCTGGTTCGGTCATCTGAACAGACCGAGTTCAGGCCAAACTCCAAACTTCGAAACCGCGTTCGCACATCCCTAATTAAACTATCAAAGCCAACCCTCCCACCTTGTCATTCTGCACAGGGCTGGTGGATCACTGAAAATCCTGGCAGGACCAATCATGCCAAAACAGAACCTGCAGCATCAGCCAGCCGGGTCTCAGTGATACATGCCTGATCCAGGTGACATTCCATGATGGAATCAAACAAAACTGGCATTAATCATCCAGCTTCCCAAACAGGATTACTCTAAACCCACATATTGTATTTTTAAATTGTTTAAAACTTTTTATATTGTTTTATTGAGTGTTGTTCGCTGCCCCGAGCTGCCCTATGGGCAGGAGGGGCGGGATATAAATTTTAAATAAATAAATAAATAAACTGCCCATTCCGCCTTAGTAATTCAAAACATTCTGAGTGGGCTACACAGCAATCTTCTGAGGCGCCCTCTGCTAAAGCTCTCCCTTCCTATTGGTCATTAGGAATGGGCGAACAGAATGCAGTTGGATGTTCGGATGATCGGTCGTTCAGTTCGAAACCTGAGTTCGGGTTCGATGGTTCGGTTCAGCTGAGTTCAGGTTGCCTGAACTTGGCAGAACAGTCAAAAATAGCACTATCGAAACTGAAACTGAAACAAAACCAAAACTTAAATTATTGGGGGTTTTGCCCTGAAAAGACATTTTTCCTGCCCTATAACTCATCCGAACTCATCCGAACACAATCGAACTGTTCGGTCATTCGTGAGTTCAGTTCGGACATTTGGTTCGAACGTCCGAACAGACCGAGTTCGGTCCGAACTCCGAACATTCGAACCGCATTCGCCCATCCCTATTGGTCAACACCGTCACCCTAGCGGCTATCTTAAAGATTGCTGACTGTTCCCTCACCCACTCCAAACATCCTCCTTCTTCGTGAAGCCACCTTCCAATTACACTGACAAAGTTGGATGGTTTATTATCAGTTAATCTGTACCTTGCCCCACCTTCTCTTACCTACAACTCCATTGTGCAATTGGATTTACTTTTAAAACAGGCCATCCTTTCAGACAAGAATTGAGAAACCAAGTGTTTCTGACTATACATGCATACAACAACAGAAAGAAATACCAACGACACAGGAAATAAGCATATTATCTAAGGAAGGCCAAGAGTAATATGCAGAAAGGGTTGACATTTGCAAAAATGCACAGGTGAAATTTCATTGTCCATTTCCATTCCCTTCCTCATTCCAGGTAGTCATCGATAATTTTCAACAAGTCCAGGCTTCCAAATTATCAAACCATAGTTAGGGAGGATGACCTCTTGATTTTATACCATCCATTTTACCTTGGATTATGTTATTTCATAGATCTCTGCTCTTGTAACATAACCATAAATGGTGCATAAATTTGCACCATCTGATGATATTTATGAGTTCTTTCAACACACCCATCTCATGGTAAACTAATTCATTACCTTGATAATCTGGCCATTTAATTCCCAATAGTTTATAGTAATACCATTTCAAATGCTTCTGTTCATTTCCAGTTCATGGGCTGAATTTTCTAACTTTCAAACTCATATGATTCAATCTGCCAATCTGGTTAAGAAAGTCCATTACAAGAGAAAAATCACATGGAAAAGAAAAGAAGTGGGATTTTTTTTGCAAATTTCAGAATGTAAGAAGAAAGAGTGGGGTTTTAGGAATGCGTTTAAATACAGGAGAGTGAACAGAGAGGTAGCAAAATCTGCAGAATATTGCAAAGTTTGCAACAACCTAAAACATTTTGTGCAAAGCCTACAAATACAGGGAAATTCAAGAGGGACATAAGAAAGCTAGGTTTTAGGTAAAGAGGCAGTAAAATAGCAGGTGAAATATAATGTTACTGAATGAATGCCATCTGCATGACAGGTTGTATGTCTGAAAGGCTTTATAGCAAATCACCAGTATGATCTGCACAGTTCACTGTTTGTTGATCACTCTTGCATAGTGTATCAACCCCATCAAGCTGATAAAAACTTTAAAGCAGGTAAGTGTCAAGTTGGCCACATGTACATTTATAGAGACTGCAATACTGAAACTGATTACTCAGGAATAATTGCCTTCAGGACTGCAGTTGAATCAACATGGGACTGGACTAAATTATCCTTGAGGTCCCTTCCAAACTTATTCTTCAGTTGGACAACATACTTGCCCTTCTTGTGAAACAATGAATAATGAATATTGCTTACAAAAATGTATAAGTGAATATCTTCAGTGCAAATTTGCAGCTTTCACTTCAATAAATGTTCTCCACTGTATATTTTTTCTGCAATATTTGTTCTGGAATCAGACACCTCCATTAAATTTACTACACAGTGCAAAGAACTGAAATGCATCTTCTTGCCATACAGTAAATTTATTTCCCTGATTAGCAATGCATTTAAAAGAGGTTTACTAGACACACGGATGCAAGCAGGTTTTAGGCATTTAGCAAGTTGATTATCTCCAGACCTAATGACTTTGCTTTCCCACTGGACAATAAGGCTTGGCATTTTGGAACCCTTTTATTAAATACAAATTTTCAAGCCTTTCACTTTATGATCCATTACACCCTGCACAGTTACTTATCCTGAGTTCCATCCCAATTTCAATACTGAGTGCATAATTCCTCAAATGCAGACAATTCACATGTCTGTTCTTAAGTAGCTAATAAACGTACAGTGCAATTCACTAAGGTATAGAGGGGCCAGCACGTGGTCAATACTCTAGAGCGAGCGTAGCCTACTATTGCATTGCTTTGCTTGGATTCACCACAACTTCGATGCCACACTTATTGCAGTGGGTGAACCAGAAGTTGTGGAAGCCCCGCCTTGTCCGGTTTCATGGGATCCATTTCAGTCGGTATCGTCCACCGGGGTGGGGGATATCCTTGGGGCTGTTAGGGTCACCTTTTGTGAACTTGACCCATGCCTGTCCTGTCTGGTTAAGGCCAGCCAGGAGACTGTGGAGCCGCTGCTGGTGGGGGTAATCAATGTCTCCCTTTGGGAGGGCAGAGTGCCGGGCTGTCTCAAAGAGGTGGTGGTGCAGCCTCTGCACAAATAACCATCAATTGATGTTGATTCCCTTAACAGCTATCGCCTGATCTCTAACCTTCCCTTTTTAGGAAAGGTTATTGAACAGGTTGTGGCCCAGCAGCTACAGGGGCACCTAGACCGCACTGGTTATCCCGCACTGGTTATCTGGATCCCTCTCAGTCCAGTTTTCACAGGTGCATGGAGACTGCACCTTGGGCCTTGACTGATGACCTTCACAGTGATTTAGACCAGGGTCAATGGGTCCTGCTAATTTTGTTACTTCTGTCAGTTGCTTTTGATACCGTTGACCATGAGATATGGGTGACTCGCTTTGGGGATCGAGCTGGAGTGGACGGGATCGTCCTTGACTGGTTCCACTCTTTCCTAGCTGGGAGGACTCAGCATGTGGTGTTCGGGGATTGTCCCGCAAGGTTCTATTCTTTCCCCGCTCTTGTTCAACATGTATATGCAGCCATTCAGTGAGGTCCTGAGACAGTATGGGATGTGGTGTCATCAATATGCTGATGACACCCAACTCTACCTCTTGTTTTCATCTGACCCAGACCCGGCAGTCTCAGAACTTACCCGATGACTGGTGGCTGTTAGGGATTGGATGAGGGCGAGCTGACTGAAGCTGAATCCCAACAAGACGGTAGGTATGTGCGAACGTGGTTCGGAAGTTCGGAGTTCGGACCGAACTCAGTCTGTTCGGATGAACGGAAGAAACTCCAGACCCAGACCCGGCAGTCTCAGAACTTACCCGATGACTGGTGGCTGTTAGGGATTGGATGAGGGCGAGCTGACTGAAGCTGAATCCCAACAAGACGGTAGGTATGTGCGAACGTGGTTCGGAAGTTCGGAGTTCGGACCGAACTCAGTCTGTTCGGATGACTGAACCAAACTCCCGAACCGAACCCGAACCGATCTCTAACCGAACGACAAACCGACCAAGCAGTTCATTCATTTTCGGCCACGTTCGGTTGAGTTCAGGTGGGAAAAACATGACTGAAGGCCCAGGGAAGGGGAGGCAGCTGTGGAGCAGACTTCCTGGTACCGGGGGGTGGAGAGGCTTGGAGTAGCAGCTAGCCTACCCAATCACGTTTCCTTTTCGACTGAACACTGGCATCACAGTATGTGATTGGTCAGGGGCTAGGCTGTACAAAGCCAATCGGGCCTTGCGGTAAGGCGGGAGCAGCAAGTAACAAAACTCTTTGCTTTCCCCCCTTCCAACACCTTCTGAGCCAGCCACTGATCCTGTCAGTAGCGTTTTCAGAAGGCTCCCTGATTCCCGGCAGTTTGCTTCCCTCATCCATTCACAATCCTCCCATTTCACCCATCCAACAGATTTACCTCCCTATTATCATTTAGTTAGATTATATTGGATAGATTTAGCAGTTATTTTTATTTTTACACCTCCCTGTGTTCTATCTCCCTACCCTCCATTGAATCCATTCCTTTCCCTCTCCCTCTCCCTCTCCCTCTCCCTCCATATTCCATATTCCATTTCCATACCTCATTCCCCTCCCCTGGTTTTTGATTTATTAGAGTAGGATTAGATTGATTTAGGTTTTATTTCAGTTTGTGTACCCCTCCCTGTGTTGTTTTGAACTGTCTGTGTTCCCCTCCCAAAAAAAAATCCCGGTGTAATATTGTGTGTGTGTATATATATATGGAGAGAGACAGAGACAGAGACAGAGACAGAGAGATTATAGTAGTTGTTAGGTAGGATTCTAGTTAGCTATTACAGTTAAGTTAGCTTGGTTTATAGAGATATAGTGATCTAGTTTTAGAGTGTGTTTTTTATATTCCATTATTTAGTTACATAGGTTTTATAATAGTTATTAGATAGTTAAATAGCAGTTAAATTTAGTGTATGATAGATAGATAGATAGATAGATAGATAGATAGATAGAATATCTGATAAAAATTGTAAATAAATAAATAAATATATTTAATATAATTGTGTGTGGTTTGTAGAAATGGAGAAGGGAGTGATGAGAGGGCAAGGCCACTCTGCTGCCCGTAAGGCAGCCAATGAGGCACGTGGCAGGGGCCGTGCCATCAGAGTGCCAGCAGTGGGCAGAAGCAGCAGCCCAAGCACATCCCCATGCCCCAAGATGCGAAGGACTCTCTCCCAGCACTAAAGGCCAGGGGGTTGGGCGTCACCTCCTGGCAGTAGAAGAGGCTGTAGTGGCTGTGTCATTTGTGGTAGCAGGCAATTCAGGGGACGAAGTATCCCTGCAGGGGCCAGCATTGTCCCCCGACTCCCCCATTGTTGAGAGCCTGGCTAGAGGCAGGGACTGATCCCTGGGCAGCAGCAGCAGCAACAGCAGCTATAGGGGGCAGGGGGGGAGTGCTTCTCAGAATGAGAGCAGCATGAGGAGTCCAACAGCCTCTGTCACTCTGTTTGTGGATGGGGACAGCGATGCAGAGATTTCTGTGGAGGAGGTCTCTGTATCTGGTACTGCTGAGGTGATGGCTGTCCCTCAATGACCTGTGTCACCAGTGCCACCATGTCCTGCCCCTCCCAGGAGTGTGTCACCCAGTGTGGGCCAGAAGGCAGGAGGGGCTAAGAAATCATGGGTCTGGGAGCATTTTAAAGTGGTGCAGGCGAATGATCCCCGGGAGGTGCGGTGCGCTTTGTGCAGCAAGGTGGTGAAGCGAGGGCAGGTACTCACCAACCTAGGGACATCCGCCATGTCCAGGCATCTAAAAACATGCCACAGTGTCGTTCTGCTAAGCGGGCAGGCTGGATCAGTGGACGCAAGTGGGTTCCCAATCCATGTGGCCACTCGTCCTCCATTGGGCAACTGTCCCACTTCAGCAGCAGCCTCTAGCAGCAGGAGAAGTATTACTGCTAGGGGGGAGCAGCAGGAGCAGAAGCAGCAGCCCATAATGGAGGAGCTGGGGTGGGGGCAGCTTCCAAGGTCATCAGCAGCTGGAGGGTGGCGTGGCTTTCAAGAGAAAGCCACGCGCCTGTTGGATGAGATGATCACTGTTGATGACCAGCCCTTATCCATTGTCGGGGACACAGGGTTTAAACGGCTGATGGGGTTCCTGGCCCCCCAATTTAAGATGCCATGCCACACCACCCTCAGCCGTACGGTGGTGCCAGGCCTGTACAGGGCATTGAAGGAGAGGGTGAAGGAGCAGCTGTCACTGGTATGGACTGGGGGTGCCACTGTCCATTTTACAACTGACTTGTGGTCCTCCAGGAATGCCCGACACGCTTACCTGGCGGTGACGGTGCACTGGTGGGAGGACCCATAGTTGGTATTGGACAGGGGCAGGAGGAGTCCTGAAGCAGGGTATAAGTGGGCCCTGCTTCAGGTGGAAGTCATGGACTGCCTCCACACCTCTAAGAACCTTGAGGCAACCCTGAACGCTGTGGTGGGGAAGTGGGTTACGCCTGGTGCACCGTTCACCCCGGGATGTGTGGAGACTGATAATGCATCTAATATAGTGAGGGCTGTACACGATGCGAAATTTATCAGCATCTCTTGCGCCGCACAAACCCTCCACCTGGTGGTCACGGACGCTCTGGGCTTGGCAGAGAAGGGGATTGGGGCAGACACCCTTAGCTCCCTGATAGAGCAGGGAAGGAAGCTGGTGGCCTTCTTCAACAGGAGCGTGAAGGGCAGTGAAATCCTCCGGGCCAAGCAGGCTGAGCAAGGCTCCCCAGGGCATCTGCTGGTGCAGGATGTGTCCACAAAGTGGAATTCCACCTTCCTGATGCTTGAAAGGCTTGTGGAGCAGAAAGCTGCCTTGAATCAGGTGGAATTGGACACAGACAGCGGGGCACCTCCAGGCTTCAATGGGCCAGAAGGGGAGATCCTGGCAAAGTCAGTCATAGTTCTTAGACCATTCCATGAGGTGACAGAGACCATAAGCTCCTCCACAGCCACCATAAGCCAGGTGACCCCTCTGGTACAGAGTCTCCACAGGAGTCTGGAGGAGATCATGATGCAGGGGCAGGATTGTGGACCTAGGGGCAAGAAGATGGGGGCTGAGGTGGTTGGGCTGGTGCAGAAGCTTAAGACAGGCCTGATGGCGAGGTTTGACAAGCAGTGGGGGGAATATGTTGTGGGAACAATGCTGGACCCCAGGGTCAAGATCAGTGTGGCACGCAAGTCATCCCTCTATGGCCTCTGGAAGGATGATTTTTGGGGGAGGGTCCTGAAGGCAGAGCGGGCTCTTGAGAGTGCGCGGTGGCAGCAGCAGCAGCAGGATGCCCCAGGGGTTGTTGGGAGTGGGAGCAGCTGCCCCTCTCAGCCAGTGGGGTCTATCCCTGCCCCCAGGCAGAGCAGTAGCAGCAGCAGCAGGATTAGCAGCAGCAGCACCCCTACTGCCAGCAGCTCCTCTGCACGGCCCACAAAATGGAAGGGACTGACAGTGTGGCTGAGGGCAGTGGGGGCTGTGGTGCCCAGGGACAGAAATGAGAGGGAGTATGATGGCGCCTCAGCAGCAGTTGATACCTACCTGGACAAGGAGCCATGCATCAATCCCAGCAGCGATCCCTTGGTCTACTGGACAAGCAAGACCAACATGTGGCTGTCCCTGTCCAAAGTGGCCAGGGGATTATTGTCATGCCCACCAACCAGTGTCCCCAGTGAGCGGGTGTTCTCTGTGGCGGGGGACATTTGGTCCCCTGCTGGTTCAGCAGAAGGTGGCACCTCAGTATATACCATTTAATTCCAGGGGCCCTGGAGAATATTATCTCTTTAACTGGTTAGACGCAGGGAAACGGAATGTTTTTCTTAAGTTGAGGATTAATTCATTCCCCTCAGCGCTGTGGAGGGTCGTTATAATGGGTTACATAGGAGTCAGAGGGTCTGCCCTTTATGCAATTTAGGTGAGACAGATACGGTCGACCATATCTTGTTTTGCTGCCTCCAATTTGTTGGACTTAGGTTTCGGTATTTAGGGGGATCGGATGGTCAGGAGATTTGGAAAATTGTTAGTCCAGTGGACTCAGATCTGACTAGGGCAGTCTCTGGGATGGCACTGGCCATTTTGCATATTCGTAGAGCACTGTCTCGGCAATCGGGAGTGGTAGGTTTGTCTGACTATGGGAGCGAGCCCGGTCCTGGCCTAGGACGGTAGACAAGCGGTCCTTTAATTCTCCTTAGGAGATCTTAGATCATAGGGGCTGAGGGGGTTCTAAAAGTCTAGGAGGTTACTCTGTTGTTATAGTTAAATGCTTATATCCCTAATTTCTGTTTGCTGTTTGGCGGCTTAGAAGTGCTCTGTGTATTACACCCTTCATAGAGGTGAGGTGGAATTTTATTTTAATGTTATTATATTTGATAGAGTTGGAGTCCTCTAATCCTGTTTTAATTTTGTGTATTGGTGTTTTATGTTGTATTTGTCTGTGAATCTTGTTATAGCCTATGGCTAAACAATAAAATTTTGATTGATTGATTGATTGATTTGGTCCCCGCACCGCCTGAGACTGGGGGCCAAGTTGGTGAAGCAGTTGATCTTCTTGAAGGTCAACCTTCCACTGCTTGGATTCCCCAAGCTGCCCCATGACAAGGAGTGATGGTGAAGTAGCAGACACGCCATCCCATGCCAGGGGCAGTCTTGGGAAGGGGCTCCTCGTCAATAAGGGCTGCTGCTGCTGAGCTGAGGTGCTTTCCCTCCCTCCCACTGCTTCAGTGGCACCCTACCTGTCCCCCTCCCTCCTTCTCTCTCTCTCTCTCTCTCTCTCTCTCTCTCTCTCTCTCTCTCTCTCTCTCTCTCCCTCCC
>QEPC01005786.1:195211-211420 GCA_003113815.1 Sphenodon punctatus
TTTTTGCTGGGGCAGTTTTTTTACATTGCAGCCATTTTTAAATGGCTGCAATGCAAGAAAAATCCGGTACCCCGGAATCCGGTACCCGGTCCGGATTACCGGGTCGAATCCGATAATGCCGGTACGCCCGATACCGGCATTATCGGATACCAGATTCTACCGGTTTCCCACCCCTACTAACCACCCTTTAACCACCCTTGGTGGTTATTTATGCATGTTGGAGGGATGCATAGGGCACCAATACAGCCCTGCAACATGCATAAATAACCACCAAGAGTGGTTAAAGGGTGGTTAGCATCATGTCTGAAAGTACCCAATAAGTGGCTCCACAGAATCCACAGGGTCTGTTTCATCCAGCACAAGCCAATTATGGGTATACCCTTCTTGGTTTTCTTGATACTCTGACTGGAAGGATGGCCCTTCCTGTTCCAGAACCAAGGCTCTAGCCAAAGTGTTTTCAACTCTCTTAAGGAAGATCCCTGTTGATTTAAGGGAAGTCCTATTTATCCAAAACCTATCTTGCATTTGAGGTGAGAGGAAATTTACTTCCCATCTAGAAAATCCATCCTTGTCCAGGAGAGCTCTAACCTCCCCCACTTCCTCCATAGGAATCCTCATAGCCATAGTATCCTGGAGAAAGCTACAAAAGCTTTGCAAATCCAGGGCCCCATGCTTGAGGAATCTAAAATTTCTCCTCCTGATAAAGTGGAATATAAGTGCTGATGACCATCGCTCTTCTGTATCCTATGGCCAGATTTTAAAAACTGGATACACCTTCCCTCTCCCATGGACAGGGCACCTGGACTTAGATGGTAATTTATTAGGGGTCCACCCACCCGAAATGGAACCGTCTTTCACTTCTTCTTTCTTAGGGGACTCTGATGGAACCCTAGAGTTGGTTCCTCCTATCCAGGCCCTTGGAGAATCCCTTTCCTGTATCTCAACTGCTCTTGGGGTAAATGAAGCCCCTCCCATAGTATTACTTGCCTGAGGAACCGGGCAAGTCTGGGTAGCTACATCCCTCTGCAAGATACCTGGGACTTCACGCAAATTAAATTTACCCGTCCATGTGGAAAATTCCAGCCAAAGCCCACCCAACAAAACCTTCATAGCAAATAAAAGATCATTGGATTGTTGGAGTTTCTCCTCCATCTCTTTAAATTCTGTGTCCAAGTCCAATTCTATAATAATAATAACTTTATTATGTGTAGCCACATGGCCATTACAATTCTAATCTGATGTTTAAATCATCAAATTTTCTGTTCAGAGTTTTAAGCTGACACTCCAAATCTACCAGTAAAGGTTTGGTGATGAGTCCAGAGAGCTCCTGTTGTGGATCATCCGGGGAGGCCTCCCAATTACATTGCAAAGACTCTGGGACAGCCTCTCTTATTGAGTTCTTATCAGTATGTGGCTGGAAGAAGTTCATAAGTTTTGTCTGGTTCCACATGGGGGCCCTCGTTTCCCTCAAATTGGCCTCTGCCTGGGCCAGTTCCTGGGCCACAGAATAGGGAGGGCACAAAGCTTGAGAGTTCCATATTATCGAAATAAGAATTCACAGTATCGAAATTAGCCTAAAACAGGCTTAATAAATAAAGTATAGCTCAGACCCCAATATATATCTACCAGAAACTCACAGTTTAGGAGCTGAGACGAAGGCCAAGCTGACAGACAGCTGCACAAAGTAGCTAAACCTTGGAAAAAGCAATGAGGACAGAGCTCCTGCTCCGAGTTGTGCCGTAGGCTGCTCCTGGCTTTTCTTGTATTGCAGGTCCCAGGCTCCGCCCCGGCTTTCTCTCTTCACCAGCTAACGGGTACGCGTCTCCAGTCAACTCCGGTGGCCCCGCTGCTCCTGGACCTTCCCAACCCCATAGTTCCGTGAACTCCCGATCTGAGGAGTCTCCCTCCAGGGGAGCCAACAACCAGATGGTTCCAGAGTCCAGTGGGGTCGGAGCTCCTGCAAAAGTTCTATCCAGTTCTCAGTCAAGGCTCCTGCTCCAGAGCAATTTGATGGTGCACAGATGGGCGTGTGACAGTGGACTAACGCCAGATGGCATTGCCTCGCAGATCCCAGAACTCCACGACAACTCCCCCTCCAAGGCAGCTCACAGGTACACTTAAGGGAGGATTATAGCGATCTCGGCACCAGGTTCCCACGACCAGAGGGTTTGGCACTGCAGCGCATCCCCAGCTAATGGGCCCAGCCAACGGGCAACACCCTTTGGATGTCGCCCTTCGACTGGCGCCCAAGGGCTAATGCCCAAAAGGTCCCCAGCCCCTGAATAAGTAAATACCTGCAGGGAGAGAAAGCCAATGATGGTCAGGCAGGCAATCCCGCTGCACCTCCCCTAGTTTCTCCTCCCCTCTGGTGTTACACAGGCCACGCCCAAAGGGTCCCCCCCAGCCCCTGAATAAGTAAATACCTCGAGGGAGAGAAAGCCAATGACGGCCAGGCAGGCAATCCCGCTGCACCTCCCCTAGTTTCTCCTCCCCTCTGGTGTTACACAGGCCACGCCCAAAGGGTCCCCAGCCCCTGAATAAGTAAATACCTGCAGGGAGAGAAAGCCAATGATGGCCAGGCAGGTAATCCCGCTGTACCTCCCCTAGTTTCTCCTCCCCTCTGGTGTTACACAGGCCACCGATAGAACATAAGAAGTGCCATACTGTGTCAGACCAATAGTCTGTGTCAAGCCCTGCCTGTATTCTGTCTCCACAAGTGGGTGGGCGGCAATCTCTCTCTGCAGGGGACTTCCATTCATAACAGGTCATAGAGGACAATGCATGCATGTATGCCTGTTGTTCCAGCCCCCATGCAGACAGTGAACCCATTCTCCTTATCATAAAAATTCCAGACATTGGACCTTATGTTGAAATAAATAAATGTCTGCCGACCTCCGCCTGCGTGTCCTGTGTGGCGTGGCAACAGCGCCAGCATCCGATTCCTCTCTGAAACAGGAACACATAAACAACACCTAAGTAATGTCATGCACTTAAGATGATGCCTCTAGTACTCCCTCCTTGGGTTCTAGGGATTGCAACTAGAAAGCCCCTGGATGGCACATGCAAATTCTGCCCTCCCTGGGGTGCTCAGGATGGCAATGGAGAGACCCTGGCTGGCACATGCAAATCATGCCCTCCCTGGGGTGCTATGGAGGGCAATGGAGAGACCCTGGCTGGCACGTGTAAATCCTGCCCTTCTTTGGGTGCTGCGGAGGGGGGAGACCCTGGCTGGCACATGCAAATTCTGCCCTTCTTTGAGTGCTGGGGAGGGATGGCAATGGGGAGACCCTGGCTGCCCGCTGATGCCCACTGTTGTGCCTGACTGATGCCCACCACCCACACACCCACCCGCACACCAGTGATCTCACTCTAACAGATAGAGCCTTTCTTGTCCTCAAAGTAAAAAAAAAAGTTTACAAACCTAGCAGCTGTGCCCACAGCTTGCTCCTCATCCAAGGATCCAGCCACCACCACTGAAGGTCCAGTGGCAGCGACCTCCACCTCCTCCTCCTCCTCCAAGACCACAAAGTTGGACCCCAGCCGGGAAATCATCATTGCAGCCTTTTTCATTTTTTTAAAAATCACATGGCACACAGAACACCCAACACACACAGTCACACACCCACCACACACCAACACTCACCAACCAGTCAAACACAAACAAACAGCCAAAACACACAAACAGCCACCCAGCCAAACACACACTCTCTCGCCACACAGCTCCGCACGCACTTGAATTTCTGGTTTCTGGCTCTCGCGATACTTTTCCGAATGCACGAACTGAACCGAACGTGACCGAACCAAAGGGCTGAACCCGAACCTGATGACCAAACCGAACGCACAAACAGAACGCATGAACAGAACAGAACACAACGGCCGAACCGAAACCGAAACCTGTTCGCACATCCCTACAAGATGGAGGTAATGGTGGTGGGGAGGGCAGTGCATGTGGTGGCTCCCATTATTGATGGGATCCACCATCCGCTGGTATTCCAGGTTCGTAGTCTGGGCGTGTTCCTTGATCCGCTGCTCCACTTGGATTCCCAGGTGGGGGCTGCAGCGAGGAAAGCATTTCGTCAATTACATCTGGTGTGATGGCTTCAGCCATATGTTTCAGACAGGGAGCTGGCCACCATCATCCATGCTTACATTACCTCATGATTGGAATATTGCAATGCACTCTATGTGAAGCTACCTATGGTGACAGTCCGGAGACTGCACTTCACAACTTCAGTGTTGTCCCCAACCTGCAGAGGAAGAGGGTTGAGGCTGAAAGACCAAGCCAAAGCTTGGGTGCAGTCTGGGCAACTGAGGCGAAGAGACAATCACTTGTCCAGTGAGTTCGTGGCTAAGCTAAGATTTGAGCCCTGGTGTCCCAGGTCCAGCTCCTTATTTTTATTTTTCATTTATTATTTAAATTTTAAAAATATTTATTTATTTATTTATTTATTTATTTATTTATTTAAATAAAATATTGTTGTTGTTTTTTTATTTATTTAGTGCCGAATGCAGCAGCCCGTCTCCTTATGGGGATGGGTCACCATGAGCATATTACACCAATTCTCCGGGCTCTGTACTGGCTGTCTATAGTCTTCTGGGCCCAATTCAAGGTATTGGTTTTAACCTATAAAGCCCTCTATGGCCTTGGACCAACTTACCTGCGAGACCACCTTGCTCTTCGCACTCTGGAGCTGCCTCTGCGATCTGCTGGGAGTACCCTTCTCAAGGTCCCCCGTGTGGCCCAGGGGGCCACTATGAAGAGGGCATTCTCAGTGGCCACACCTGGGCTGTGGAACTCACTCCTGATGGAGACCCGGGTGGCCCTGGATCTCCCCTCCTTCCATCGTATGTGTGAAACCTGGCTGTTCCACCTGGCCTTTGGTGAGGGAGATGGGGTGTAAGGTGGGATGGGAGGGAGATAGGGTGTAGGGGAGGGGGAGTGAGTTAGGGAGGCGGGAAGGGGTTGTTTTCCAGTGCCTTCCTTTTAATGTGTTTTAATTGTGTTACTTTTAGCTTTTTTATGTTTGTTATGGTGAAAGCTGCCCCGAGCTGCCTGGAGCAGGCAGGGCAGGGTAAAAATGCTGTAATAAATAAATAAATAAATAAAACTAAGATGCTGGACCTGGGACACCAGGGCTCAAATCCTAGCTTAGTCATGAACTCACTGGACAAGTGATTGTCTCTTAGCCTCCGTTCCCCAGACTGTACCCATGCTTTGGCTTAGTCTTTCAGCCTCAATCTTCTTCCTCTGCAGGTTGGGGACAACACTGAAGTTGTGGACTCAAACCAAGTCCTACCACAAGTCCCGTCCACAAGCCAAGTCCCCCACCCATGCTGCGTGTTCATGGGTGGGGGAGCCCCGTGTGAATGACAGTGCACGCACCCAGTGAATGGGGGTGCATGCATGTGCCCGCCTAATGCATCCCCACTCACCCCTCACTCATCTTCATGCATGGAGCAACCAGGGGAAATGGTAGGGATGTGCGAACCCCCGGGAGTTCGGGGTTCGGCCCGTTCGGGGTTTGGCCGAACCTGAAACCATTCAGTTCGACCCATTTGGGCCAAACCTGTTTGGGGGGGCAACCCATTCAGGTGGGGGGATGGCTTTCCCTCCCCCCTCCAGGCTGCGTGGGTGGAAGGGGCTCCGGGGAGCATCTCCTGCCCCATCCTGCCCAGCCTGGGATTTATTTATTTTTTTAACCACCCCACCCCAGGGATCACTCTACTTGGTGGTGCCTGGGTTCCGGTACTAGATCTAGTGGCGGCGGCGCCAGCAGCAGCGGCGGGTCCAGCGGTGGTGCTCTGGAGTGCTTCAGGCTGCTACTAGGCCATCTGGGTCAAACTGGAAGGCCTAGTAGTGGCCTGAAGTGCTCTGGAGCGCCGCCACCACCGAACCTGCCACCGCTACAGCCGCCGGAGCCCTGGCACCACCAGGTAGGGTGAATCCTGGGGTGGGGTGGGTTAAAAAAAATTAATTCCCAGGCTCATCAGGGGAGGGGAGGTGCTCCCTGGTGCCCCTTTCACTCCTTCCTTTTGCTTCCAAGCTGCTTGAACGTGTTGTCTACTCCTGCTGCCTTGACTTCCTATCCTCCAACTCCTCCCTTGACCCCCTCCAATCTGGCTTCCGCCCCCTTCATTCTACTGAAACTGCTCTCGCTAAGATCACCAACGATCTTCTGGTGGCTAAATCTAAACGTCTCTATTCCATTCTTGTCCTCCTTGATCTCTCTGCTGCCTTCGATACTGTTGACCACTCACTCTTGCTGGATTCCCTTCACTCCCTTGGCTTTTGTGGCTCTGTCCATAACTGGTTCTCCTCCTACCTCTCTGACCGCTCCTTTAATGTGTCTCTCTCCAACTCCGCCTCCTCCTCCTTCCCCCTCTCAGTTGGTGTTCCTCAAGGCTCTGTTCTTGGCCCTCTCCTCTTCTCGATCTATACCTCATCCTTAGGCAAACTCATTGCCTCCCATGGCTTCCAATACCACCTCTATGCTGATGACACTCAACTCTATCTCTCTACTCCCTCTCTCTCTCCCTCTGTTCAAGCTCGTCTCATCAACTGTCTCTCTGACATCTCTACCTGGATGTCTCAACGTCAACTCAAACTCAACATGGCTAAAACTGAACTCCTTATCTTCCCCCCTCATCCTTCCTCTCCTTCCTCACTGTCAATAACTATTGATGGAGTCACCATCCTGCCTGTCCCCCAAGCCCGTAGCCTAGGCTTCATCTTTGACTCACCCCTTTCTTTTAAACCCTACATTGACTCTGTTGCTAAATCCTGTCGCTTCTCCCTCCATAACATTGCTAAGATTCGCCCTTTTCTCTCTGTCTCGTCTGCCAAAACTCTTGTTCATGCTCTGGTCATCTCTCGCCTCGATTACTGTAACCTCCTTCTCACTGGCCTTCCCCGGTCTCACCTTTCTCCCCTCATCTCTGTCCAAAACTCTGCTGCCAGGGTCATCTACCTCGCCAGTCGCTTCGACCATGTGCAGCCCCTCCTCTCTTCGCTTCACTGGCTTCCCCTTCCTGAACGAATCCTGCACAAGCTCCTAGTCTTCACCTATAAAGCTCTTCACAACCTTGCTCCCCCCTACCTCTCTGCACTTATCGCCCTCCATACTCCAGCCCGTGCACTTCGCTCCTCCTCTGTCCCTTCTCTCACCCTTCCACGCCTTCCCTGCTCCCCTAAGCGCCTTCGTCCCTTCTCACTTGCTGCCCCCCATGCCTGGAACTCCCTCCCTGTCCACATCCGCCTTGCCCCCTCCCTTCATACCTTCAAATCTCTCCTTAAAACTCACCTCTTTCGCTCTGCTCTGTCTGACTCTTTATCCTGCTGAGCCACTATTCCTATACCTACGATCGGTTTACCCTTATCCTTGCAACATGGACCTGCCTGCTGTCATTCTCATCGTAACCAAGCCAAGTACGTGCACTTGAGACCTCGCATCTTCATGAATGTTAGACCCCTTGTCTCTCCCTCTGTTCCCCTTCCTAAGTCTCTCCCCCAGCTCCTGTCTCTCAGATTGTAAGCCCTAGGGGCAGGGACCGTGTCTATTTTATTACTTTGTAAAGTGCCAGGTACACTGCTGGTGCTATATAAATGTTTGTTAATAATAATAATAATAATAATAATAATAATAATAATAATAATGTAGCCTGGAGAGGGAGGGAAAACCGGGTTCCTCCCTGCCCCCCTCCCCCCTCCCGAATGCTTCGGAACCCAAACTTTGTTAGGTCAGCTTGGGTGGGGGTTGGTTCAGATTCGGGGTGTTCGTGAATGGGCTGAACACCCTGAGTTTTGGGCCGCACTCCAAACTTCCGAATCGTGTTCACACATCTCTAGAAAATGGCTGCTGCTCCGTGGGTGCGGATGAGTGGGGGATGAGTGGGGATGTGTGTACGGATGTGTGCATGCCCCTCCCACACACCAGCACATCCATGGACCCCCCACCCAGCAGAGCCATGTAAAAAGGGCCTGTGAGTAGCCACTCAAAGATGAACAGAAGGTTGCTGCCTTGCAAATAAGGTTCTTCGAGATGGCTCCGAACATTCTCACAGCCACCACCCTTCCAGCCCTGCATGGAATTTTTTTCTTATAGTCCTAGGAAGAGTTGGAAGGAACTGTCATTATGAGGGGGAAAGTGATTTTTATACTTACTAGAGGAGCTCGAGACCATCACGTGGTCTATTTGAATATAGTGAGAATAAACAACCCAGTTGTGAGAATGTTAGACCCCATCTCAAAGAACCTTCTTTACAAGGTAACAACCTTCTGATCACTTGCATGGGGAGGAGTTCTTTGTAAACAAACAGCTTTATCTCCCAGCCCAATTGGTGTCGTGCTGTTGCTGTTGCTTATGCACTACTAGCAGGCAGGGAGAAGACAGAGGCAGGTCAGGGATGGGGACCCAGGCAGCAGGGTTCGGCTGTGGGAAGCAGCCTCCAGCCATGCAGAGAGGGGGGGAAATGGAGCAGGTGGTTCCAGAAATTGCCTCCCCCCAAAAAAAAATGCTGCCCAAGGCCTGGCCCTAGTGGGCCTGCCCCTAAGTCCATGCCTGGCGATGTTGCAGCGGCTATGATGACAGCAAATAATTCCTTCTTTGCCCTCCTCATGGCAACAGCATAAGACCACAAATGGGTCTGATGCTTCAGTCAATTGAATTCAGGACGAGAGCGGCACCAGCAGCACTCTAACCACCACCCTTCCCACTTCAAACACCGCAGCTCCTCAGTAAAACAAGGAGCTCTGCAGTGATGAAGCGGTGGGAGAGGATAACTGGGAGCCCCCCAATCAATGACCCCACCCAGAAAGGTGTTCCAAACTTGAACAAGCTCATCAACTGAGCAGTCTTCAAGGCCTGAGGATACCTCCCCCAAGGCTTCCTGGAACCGCTGTGGTTCCATCAGCCTTTGGGGGGCAGACCAACTGAATAGGTCCCACTTCTGTACTGCCCATTAAAAACTACCAGCATTCCCTATTCCCCACTATTTCCAATTGGCATTTGTGTTGTCTCTGTTGTTTCCAATCAGCATTCCTTGTGCCTTGTCAGTTTTACCTTGTGAGGAGTGGCCCTGCAAAAAAAAAAAAGCGCCGTCAGATACATACACAAATGGGCCATAAATAAAGTCTCCTCATGATCCTATGGTCATACATCAATGGCCCGTCAATAAAGCCTGCTCACAGTTGTACAGAAATGCCTCATCAATACTGCCTGCTGACAGTCATACAGCAATGCCTAGTCAATAAAGCCTGTTTATGGTGTTACAACAATGCTCACAGTCAAACAGGCATGATCATAGTCAAGGAGGCCCATCAATTAAGCCGCCTCACAAACATATCACAATTTCCCATCAATTAAGCCTGTTCATCATCATACAGTAAAGGCTGAACCCCATAGATGATTTGTGGGAGGTATGGGGGGTATGCCCCCCCCAGATTCTCAGACGCTCTATAGAACCCAATAGAACCCCTGCACAGTCCGCACTCCTGTGCCCCCCACCCCCACTATCGACAATTACCAGTCACTATGACTGGTCCTCTGCACATAAACTGTGACATAAAGAAAATCTTATTCTCCCCATTGTACACTTCAAATCATCAGAACTATACAACGGATTTTCAAAAATTAAAAACACAAATTCCATTCAAGCCACACTTGAATTTTTGAGCACTGCTAAACTTCATAATACTGCTCCCAGAACTAAGGCCCTTTTCACAAAAACACTCTAACTGATAAAATGGGTGTTACATTTTATTATACATGTAGCAGGGCTGCAGGTGTGCTCTATGGGTACCCTGCAACATGTATAATAAAATATAACACCCATTTTATCAGTGTTAGAGTGTCTGTGTGGAAAGGGGCAAAGCCTTCATTAGCACCAAAAAAAAAACTGCATAGGAGATAACATGTCATTCTGCTTCCAAAATTCAGACGTCTCTAGCTTTCCTATTTTTCATCCAATTTGCCTGAAATTTGGACAGATTCTCTCCTCACCTAAGTGTCCTCCCTGCAAATTTCACATTGAAAGGAGACATTATCCTGATTTTATAATGAATATAATGTTCATGATTTTATTACAGTGATGCAGCCGTCTTAATTACAGAGCTGCTCGCATGGCTTTATAATAATACTTGTGTCATTTAAGCCTAGAGGAAACTAAGGGCTCCCATTGACTTTAATGGTGGAGGAGTGCCTTGTAAATACTGCATAGGTCACACCCTGTGCATAGACACAGGAGTGGATTTCAGCTCAAAGCTGCCTGTAGTGTAAAATAATGCATACCACTGCAAAGCATTAACAGTATAAACAGTAACATTGTGGTGTTGTTGTTTTTCTTACTCCCTCCCTTTGGTTTAATGGCATTAAACTGTTCTTCTATGGACACTCTAGTATTAGTTAATTCTGAATACTAGGCTAAAGAAAGATTAAAAACCACCATCTCAGCTGATATCTGTAGTTTTTGGTACTTAAGTCATATCTTCTTTTCTAATGGCATGCTGCTGGAATGCCTGTGAAGGTTTTTGACAAAGTGTGTCAGTGGCAAAATGAGGGCACCAGCTTGCTAAACAAACAAGCAGCCCCTAAGCCATACCAAAAAAAAGATGAGAGTTCTCATCCTTCCATATTTTCTGAGTTAAGGTTTATTTAGTTTTGGAAATCCTGAAGGCAAATAGACAAAGTGTAAAAGCAGGAATCAGTAACTAGAGGATTTTTACCTATAACGCCCAGCTTTTAAAACAGATCAAGATACTGCACTTCATTTAACATCAGTAGCCTTTTCTCATATAACAAACTCTTCTATTTAATATTTCAATTGTATTAATTTACATCTGTACCTAAAAGCTATACTTACTTCCTTTTAACCCTAATACGCTCTAAAACCTTCTGTATTAACCTGCTTATGGGGTATGATACACCCCAATTAAATCACAGTTGAAAAGTATATGTATGATTGCTTTGAAAATAACTCCAGTTTAACATAAAAAAATTAAATTTTATTTTGTTTGGTACAGAAATATATTGCTAACACAAAAGCTTGTGGTGTTACTAGAGACCCGCACTGTATCTAGTAAAATCTGATGAGTAATGGTACTGGTTTGAATTTACTCCCACCCCCACCCCATTTTTGGAACAAAGGTGTACAGAAACTGCAAAAGTAACATTTTCAAATAAGTATTAAACATTACAAAGGAATAAATAGACTTGAATAGATTTCCCTGGTTCAGGAATAGCACATTCACATGCAAATGAGATAACATCTAGGTGATAACAAGTGTTAACATCCCAATGTTCTCACCATTCATAAGCAAACAAAGGGTAATTTCAGACGTTATGAAAACGCCGTTCACCACAGTGGATCCCAGTGGATCCCATGTGGTGGTGGTGCCTCCGTGAACGTCTGTTTGCTCCCGGCCAGATGTTCACCATAATGAACACCTAGCCGGTATCAAACTTGAGTATGGTTCTGGACCTCTGGCAGGCCAAAGGTCCAGAACCATGGTTAGATTGGCCACGATACAGGATGGGCCCAATGTAACGTGTGTTACATTGGGCCCATACCGGATCATGGCCCTGACCACGATACGGGATTGGGTGCAGCGGCTGCATTGGCCGCTGCACTCACCTGTCTCCCCAGTGGCGGGCAGTCGTGGGAGCGCGGGGGCGGGGCTGTGCAGCTGCACAACCCCACCCCCCAGGATTCCCCAGAGTGATGAAGCCGGCACGTCTAAAGGACAGACGGCTTCATCACGGACTGGGATCTGAGAGATTCCGGGCCAGGATTCAGCATGGCAGGCCTGTGGGCCCATGACATCTGAAATTACCCAAAGATAAAGTGGGTGATAACTCAGCATGCAGACAACTTGTCTGCATTTCAAGATCCTGAGCTATCAGGAGATATTAGGAGGTGGAGCTCATCTGCATTTTAATAGCAGGCTGCCATAATAGCTAATGGAGGAGTTGAAATGACCCCTTCAGCCTAACAGGTTATTTTAATTTTTTCCAACACAACCTTGCAGGTAAAAAAAATCACTGAATCTTCACACAATAAAAAGAATTAACTTCTGTGTAGAGTATCTAAGATAAAGCAAGAGAGCCCATATTTGTGAGGAATGCATGGAATATGAAGTGGTACAGGTTTGTTATAAAAAGTTTTGTGAATGTTTTGTACAACTTCTGTGGTACCATGCAACCCCATTTGCATTTGAGGGTTAAAACTAGTTACTGAGAGTTCAGTGTTCATACTCCATCAGTGGATGATTTAAGATGTTACGTTGTCTAAAATCACCACAGTCAACCACAGTCAACCACGGACTCCCCGGCCACCCACCCTCCACGAGACTGGCAGCCGCTGCGGCCTATCTGGCCGCTGCCACCACCCACCACCCACAACCCGCCGCCGAGACTTCAGGCCACAGTGAAGGTAAGGTAACAGACATTACTTTTCCTTCATAGCATTCCAGATTCCCCCTAACCACACTTCGTTCGCCACCGTGGTGCGGGAGAACAACGCGTGGTTAGGTTCACCGCGGGGGGTGGTTGACTGAGGTGAACATCTGGATGCAAGCAGCCAGACGTTCACCTGCTCACTCACTGCTGCTGCTGGGGCCAGAGATCCCTGCACTCTAAGCAGGATAGAGACTAGTGCGCATGGCTCCTGATGCTGATCCAGGGGATGGAAGGGGGGGGGAGTCCCTGCTCTTCTGTGAATTCTCTTGTGCATTAGGGTGCCAAGGACAAATTCTTCCCCTTTGCTGGGATGGCTCTCTGCCTCATTGTAGCTGCTCTGCACCCCCATTTCTCTCTATGGGGTGATCACAAAGGGAAGAGAGAGGATCTGTCCATCCTTCTAACAGAGACAACACTGAACAACCAACCCTCCCCCAGCTGAATGGACCCCCCAGAGCAGGCTTCCCCCAGTCTTCTGCCCCCCTCCCAGGCTGCAGATCCAACCTGCATGGAAAATTCCCCCACCGCCTCTTTCTAGGCTTGGTATGCTGCCATTTGTGAGAATGGGAGGAACCACTCGAAGGAGAACAGAAGGTTGCTGCCTTGTAAACAAGGTTCTTTGAGATGGCTCATAACATTCTCACAAGTACCCACCCTTCCGACCCCGCATGGAATTTTCTTCCTAATTGCTTAGGGTTGGAAGGAACTGTGTTGGGTTTAGGTGCCATATATAGGGTGGGGGTTTGTGAATGTCATGTGTTGTTTTTTTTAAGCTAGTGAGCTTGGTATATGCCGGTAAGAGAAGGGCGTGCAAGTGAAAATGGAAGGAGCCCCTCGAAGAAGAACTTTGTTTACAAGGCAGCAATTTCCCCTGTGCCACGATGGCTATGCCCTTGGCTGAAATGCTGTGAGAATCACAAAGCTGCCGCACTTAAGGGAAAGAGGAAACTGTGGCAAACCTGCCTCTTCCACGTGAAATCAACAGTGGCAAAAATACCGCGGCAGCAAGCTGCAAGTGCAAGGCTCCCTTCTTAACCATGCTACTTGGTGCAGAAGAGCACTTTCCGCCGGTAAATGCTTCTGCAGCGGTACAGCATTTCAGTCCTACCCCGCATCTGCTGCAGCATTCGCATGGGCGCCTCCCCACCAAGCATACGTGTGCAGGGGGGGCGCCCATGTGAGAAGGCCCTAAGTTAGTCCCCTTTCACAGGGGCCATGGGGGGGTATGGGTGTGTGCCGGTGGCAGGCAGAGGTGGGTGTGCGGCCGTTCCCACGGGTGCAATCCATCTCCACCCACCTCCACCTGTCTCCAAGCATGGAGCAACCGGCATTGGTACCTGTTGCTCCATGCATGGGTGGAGATGGGTGAAGCACAGGAGTCCACACGCATCACCACCCACTGCCCACAGTGTTCCCACAGGCACCCACCCATCTTCCTCCACACCCACTGTGGTGTTCGCATGGGTGCCCCCCCCCCACCTGCACATGTGTGCGAGGGGGGGGATGTCCATGTGAAAAGGTCCTTAGTTTTCAATATTGAAAGGATGTAAAAAAGTGTTTCAAGGAAACTTGAAGCCATGTAAAACCAGCCTGATTTTAGGCTCCATTACAAACACAATACCTATGCCAGCCAGGTTCACTGAAAGGTTGATAAGGGTTAAGAAAGCTTGCAAGTGAGACTTGGCCCATACTCAAGCAAACAGGCTTCATGTAGTCCAGTGGCTTCTAAATTTTTAGTCAGTATGATCACATTTTGAAACTGTGCGTGTTATCAAACAAGATGATAGCCTGCTGGAGTCTGTGTTTGGTCCATGCAGCCCCCAATCACATGTTTAGCATGTCCAGCCTAATAAATGGGCAGAACCTTGCCTGTATTTTATGTGCGTGTGGCAGCTTCCACTAGTGGTGCTAGCAATCTCCCTCCCCGTGGCCACCTGTCAGCTAAGAGGTGCTATACAGATCTCTCTTCCTTCCCCATCCCCCACAGTCTCCCTTCCCACCTCTCAGCTGGCTGGGAGTGATAGCTGGGACTCTAAATGCTGGCGGACCTGGATGTTGGCAAGCGAACCTAATTGACGAGACACGATTGATGAGAATCTAATTGACGAGCAAACCTAATTGCGGGCTCACCATGTTGGCCAATCAGGTCAGCAACCATTTTGGATAAGGCTGTGCATGAACAGAATGGTCCAGTAGTCATTTTCACATGAGCAGTAATTATTTTTTATTTTAGAACCAAACTGAAACAGGCTTGTTGTTGGTCTGTTCCAGTTCAGTTCACATTAATCCATAATGGTCCATTCCAAGTAGTTACTGGCTTAATCCAAATCCAAATTCCCACCCAAAGCTTAAGCATGCATTTCATATCATATGTGAGCTATGATATGCCAAAGTGTTTGGTCATCCGATCAGAACAAATACAGATCTACATCGATCTCCTGAAAAAAAATGCCAGAAAACCAATCTCTTCCCTACCTCCTTATCCTCACAAACTGCTCACTGATCCTTCCTCTATTGCCCTTGACTTCAGGATTCCTTCTCCTTGTAACTAAGCCAAGCCTGTGCACCTGCAACTTCTCAGTTTCTTGAATGCATCCCTGTTTCTCCCTGTGTTCACCTCTTGCTTGACCCCCATCCTTTGTCTCTTCTGATTGTAAACCCTAGGGGCAGGGACCTGTCTCTAATTAATTATTGTTCAGAACCAGGTACAACAACAACAATTATTATTATTATTATTATTATTATTATTATTATTATTATTATTAAAAAGATGACCTCCTGTTATTTAATAATAAATAAAGATGAGTTTCTGTTATTTTCCTACAACTAAAACAGGTTGATAAGAATTGCCATGCTCACAGCTCTAAAATCTTTATTTTCATTAATGCAAATCTACATTTTGAGCAGCTGGCCTTAACCAAGCCTAGGTACATTGTAACACTGAGTAAAAACAAATGAAGCAGTAGCCCACTAGCCCTGACTCATCTGCTTGCCAGTTCAGTAGGGATGTGCGAATGCGGTTCAGAAGTTCGGAGTTCGGACCAAACTCGGTTTGTTGAGATGACAGAACCAGAATCCGACCCCGATCCCGAATCCGAACCCAAACCCGAACCCAACCTGACCCGACCGAACCCAACCTGATTCCGAACTCTGAAATGACCGAACAGTTCGGTCTGTTCGGATCGAGTTTGGGTAGTTCAGGCGAGAGAAATGTGACCCACTGTCAGTTGGTGACCACTGCCTGACCCAGGCAGGCACAGGGAGGGGGGAGCCAGCTGAGGAGAAGACTTCCAGGCACCAGGGGTGGAGAGGCTTGGAGTAGCAGCCAGTCTGCCCAATCACCATCCCTTTTCTCCCCAGACCACTGGCTTCGCAGTCTGAGATTGGCCACGGGCTAGGCTGCATGGAGCCAATGGGACTTGCAGTGAGGCGGGCACAGCAAGTAACAAAACTCATTTCCCTCCCCCCTTCCCAACACCTTCTTAGCTAGTCACTGTTCCTGACAGCAGGTGTTTTCAGAAGGTTCCCTCTCCCAGCAGTTTTGTACCTCCCAGCTCCCCAATCCATTGCCATCCTCCTCCTATTTCACCCATCCAACCCATTTACCTCCATATTATCATTTATTTAGATTACATTAGATAGATTTAGGTGTTATTTTTTGTTTTTACCCTTCCCTGTGTTCCCTGTGTTCAATCTTCCTTCTTCCCTCCCCCCTCCATTGAATCCTTTCCCTCTCCCTCTTATTCCATCCCTGATT
>QEPC01005786.1:212364-226282 GCA_003113815.1 Sphenodon punctatus
TTTTTTTTTTTTTTTAACTTTTTGGTGGGGCTTTCATTGCTTACATTGTAGCCATTCATTTCAATGGCTGCAATGTAAAAAAATCCGGTACCCGGAATCCGGTAACCGGACCGGATTACCGGATTCCGGATTTACTGGTTTTCCTACCCCTAGTTAATAGCAGTTAGATTTAGTGTAGAGATAGATATAATTGAGTAAAAAAAATTTTTTATAAAATCTTTGTGTGTGTTTGAGTTGGAAGACATGGAGAAGGGAAGTAGGAGAGGCCAGTCTGATGCCCGTAAGACAGGCAATGGGGCATGTGGGAGAGGTGGTAGGAGCCATGTCCATGGAGTGACAGCAGGAAGCAGCAGCAGTCCGAGCACATCACCACGCCCCAAACTCCGCAGGCCTGCTTTAGGGCAACAGGCTTCAGCGGCTCAGCATCACCTCCTGGCAGTGCCCTCTACTGCCACACAGGGTACTGGAAGGCCTGCAGTACATGAGGTTGCGGCTGTCTCTACTGCGGCTGCAGGAGCAGGTGCTGCTGCTTCTGATGTTCCTCCAGGGCCACCAATGTCCCCCATTGTGGAAGTGATCCCCAGCAGTCCAGAACTGGTGGATCCCACCCCGGCTGCTAGAGGCAGGGCCCAATCCCCAGGCAACAGCAGTAGGGAGAGGAGTAGCAGGAGCAGCTATAGAGGTGGGGGGGCACAGGGAGAGTGCCAGCAGCATGGCAGGCATGGGCAATCTAGCCTCAGGGTCCCAGTACTCCCCTCACGGGACATCACCGTGATCGCGGACAGTGAGTCAGAGGCAGCAGACACTAGTGCTTCAGAGGAGATGTCTGGAGCTGAGGTGATGGCTGACCCTCCTCCCAGAGCTGTGTCACCAGTGCCACCAGGTTCTGCCCCTTCCAGCACTGCTGGGAGCAGTGCATCACCCACGGCAGGCCAGAAGGCAGGAGGGGGGAAAAAAAATCTTGTCTGGGAACGTTTTAAGCTGGTGCAAGCAGATGATTCCAGAGAGGTGCAGTGCACTTTGTGCAATAAGCTGGTGAAGGATGGACAGGTGCTTGCCAACCTTGGGACAACTGCAATGGCAAGGTACCTTAAATCATGCCACAGTGCTCTGCTGCTAAGCGGGAAGGCAGGGGAAGCGGATGTCAGCGGGTTCCCGACTGCAGTGCCCAGTCACCCAGCTCCTTCAGTGGGCAAGCGTCCTGCACCAACTGCTGCCTCTACCAGAAGGAGCAGGGGGAAAGAACAGCAGCAAGAGCCTCACCAGCAGCGTCAGACCACCATGGAGGAGATGGAGTGGGGGCAGCTGCCAAAGCCATTGTCAGCAAAGCAGCGTGGCTTTCAAGAGAAAGCCAAGCACCTGTTGGCTGAAATGATTGTGCTGGATGGGCAGCCTTTCTCAATTGTAGAGGACAAGGGCTTCCAGTGATTGATTGGGTTCCTGGCCCCCCAGTTTAAGGTGACATCCCGCACCACCCTCAGTCGGACTGTGGTGCCAGACCTTTACAGGGCTTTGAAGGAGTGGGTGAAAGAGAAGCTGGCAGGAGCTTGGGGGACCATGGTCCACTTCACCATGGACCTGTGGCAGGAGGTGGCAGGACCCATCATGTGTACCTGGTGGTAACAGCACACTGGTGGCAGGACCTGGAGGCAGTTTGGGGAGTGGCAGGAGGGGTCCCGAAGCAGGATATAGGTGAGCCCTGCATGAGGCACAAGTCATGGACAGCCCCCACACTGCCAGGAACATCAAGGCAGCCCTGGCCGCCATGGTGAGGGAGTGGGTTACACCAGGCGTGGCCTTCAACAAGGGGTGTTTGGTGACAGACAACACTGCAAATGTACTAAAGGCAGTCCATGATGGGGGCTTCACCAGCATCCCTTGTTCTGCACACACCCTTCACCTGGTGATCAGGGACGCGCTGGACTTGGGGGATAAGGGGATTGAGGAAGGCACCCTTAGCTCCCTGATCAACCGGGGGAAGAAGCTGGCAGGGTTCTTCAACTGGAGCGTGAAGTGCAGCGAGCTCCTCCAGGAGAAACAGGCCAAGAAAGGCTCCCCAGGGCACAAGCTGGTCCAGGATGTGGCCACATGGTGGAATTTCACCTTCCTGATGCTTGAGCGGCTTCTTGAGCAGAGAGCTGCCTTACATCAGGTTCAACTGGAGATGGACTGTGGGGCACCGGAAGGGTTTAATGGGGTGGAATGGCAGCTCCTGGCTCAAATGGTCTTCAGCCTGAGACTGTTCCTGGCCGTGACGGAGACCGTGAGCAGCTCCACCGCCTCCCTCAGCCAGGTGACCCCTCTGGTCCGGAGTCTCAAGAGGAGGTTGGACGAGATTCTTGGGAGGCTGGATCATGGCCCTGTGGGCAGGAAGCTGACCGATGAGGAGCTTGACCTGGTGCGGAAGCTGAAGCCAGGGCTGGAGGCGCATTTTGACGCACTCCTGCAGCAGGAACAATATGTCCTGGCAACAATGCTGGACCCCAGGGTCAAGGGCAGCATGGCATGCCAGACAGCGCTCTATGCCTTTTGAAGGATGTGCTGGTGGAGAGGGTCCAGCAGGCAGAGCGGGCTATGCAGCAGGATACCGCTGGGGATGGTGGGAGTGGGAGCAGCCACCCCTCTCAGCCAGACGGGTCTATCTCTGCCCCCAGTCCTAGCGATAGCAGAAGCAGCGCCAGCATCAGCAGCACCCCTGTTGTTAGCAGCAGCAGCAGCTCGGCCTATGTGCAGGCCACTCTGAGGAGCATGGGGTCCCCCACAACAATAGGGCAAGCAGCGTGGCTGAGGGCAGTGGTGGAGGTGGTTCCCAGGCAGAGCTATGAGAGGGAGTACGACAGCACCTCAGCAGCCGTGGAGACCTACCTGGAGGAGGAGGCTTGCATTGATCCCAGCAGCGATCCCTTGGCCTACTGGGCCAGCAAGGCCAATGTGTGGCCGGCCCTGTTGAAAGTGACCACGGGTATCTTGTCCTGCCCACCAACCAGTGTCTCCAGCGCGTGGGTGTTCTCTGTGGTAGGGGACATTTGCTCCCTGCACCGCCTGAGACTGGGGGCCAAGTTGGTGGAGCAGTTGCTGTTCATTAAGGTGAACCTTCCGCTGCTGGGATTCCCCGAGCTGCCCCTGGACAAGGATTAATGGTGCAGTGGCACAAGTCATCCCATGCCAGGGGCAGTCATGGGACGGGGATCCTCCTCAATCTGAGCTAGGGCTACTGCTGCTGTGCTGCTGAGATGCTGTCCCTCCCTCCCAATGCCTGGCACCAGTTCTGCCTCCCCTCTCTTTCTCATACTAGACAGCCTCGGCTGCCTTATCTGACTAACCTCTTGACACAGGGTGGCATTGGGAAACTGTAAGCCTGCCAGCCGGCCTATGACTACACGATCTTGGCCCACCTATGTGATACTGACTGGCTCTCTCTCTCGCACCCTGCACAGTCTTTGCCAGCCTAAGCTTATCTGAGTGCCCTGCTGCCAATGTCCCAGCCTGCTTGCCCTACTGCCTCTCATGCCATGCTGCCTGTCTGCCCACCCAGCTTGCCTCCAAGCTCAGCATGCCTCAGTCCGCCTTCCTGCCTCTCATGCCACGCTGCCTGCCTGGCTGCCCACCCAGATTGAAAACCTGCCTCAGTCTGCCTGCCTGCCGCTCATGCCACACCACCTGCCTGCCTGCCCTGGCAACCAATGTCTGCTGCTGCCAATGGCCCCAAGGCCTATATGCTGTCTGTGCCAAGGGTTCTGTACCCTGGCAACCCACTGTCTGCTGCTTCCAATGGTCCCCAGGCCTATATGCTGTCTATGTCAAGGGTTCTGTACCCTGGCAACCCAGTGTCTGCTGCTATCAATGACCCCCAGGCCTATATACTGTCTGTGCCAAGGGTTCTTTACCCTAGAAACCCACTGTCTGCTGCTGCAAATGGCCCCCAGGCCTATATGCTGTCTGTGCCAAGGGTTTTGTACCCCAGCAACCCACTGTCTGCTGCTGCTAGTGCCAATGGCCCCCAGGCCTATATGTTGTCTGTGCCAAGGGTTCTGTACCTTGGCAACCCACTGTCTGCTGCTGCCAATGGCCCCCATGCCTATATTCTGTCTGTGCCAAGGGTTCTGTACCCTGGCAACCCACTGTCTGTCGCTGTTGCTGCTGCCAATGGCCCCCAGGCCTATATGCTGTCTGTGCCAAGAGTTCTGTACCCTGGCAACCCAATGTCTTCTGTTGCTAGTGCCACTGGCCCCCAGGCCTCTATGCGGACTGTGCCAAGGGTTCTGTACCCCAGGTTGCCACCAAGCTCAAAGCCTGCCTCAGCCCGCCTTCCTGCATCTCATGCCAAGGTGCCTGTCTGCCCGCCCAGGTTGCTGCCAAGAGCAAGAGAGAGAAATAAGAAAGTCTCCCCACTGCTAAAAGGAGAGACAGACACGATCCCACTCATGCTGTCACCTGCACTATATGGCCACAGAGAGACAGAGAGAGAAAGGCTTCCCGCTAGAATGAGAGAGATGGGGTGGAGGGGAAGGCAGCTCAAGGTGCCACCTGCCAGAACCATGAACTCCCATCTGTGCCCGATACCCACATCCAGCAGCAGCAAACCTACCAGAATGAGATGGAATATAACAAAACGTAGAACATATTGTGTGCCTGTCTGTGTGAAGTCCTATACCTACCTATCGCACGATTGAATGAAGTGTGCCCAACCATGCACTACTTCTAGGGACATCATTCAGCTCCCATAGGCTGTCATTCCACTATACCTGAATCAGTCAGGCCCATCTGCTCAGGAACCATCAATGATATTCTGGGACCATCATTCCAGTCACTGGGGGCTGTCATTCCATTCCACTGCATCCAGAAGCCCAGTGCCTGGCCCGCATGCCAGCCTACCCCCCCAGCCTATTTCTCAGCACCCACCTGCAGATGCCCACTGAAGCTGCTGAAAAAAAAGCCCCTCTAACCACCAGCACCCGCCACCTGCTGCCCGCTGCCAAGGAGCCTGTCTCTCTTTCTCTCTGGCACACACACACATAGACACAAGCCCTGCCCCTCCTGTGGGGATGTCTGCAAGTTGAGTCCCTGCTGCTGGCACATCTTTGTGTAATACTTTACCTATGCTACATGTGGAGGTGCCAGGTGCTGATGGTAGGGATCGACTAGCTGTATGAGATTCTGCCACCTCCCAGAACTTCAGCACAGAGGGATAAAAGATTGGTCAGGTCAAACAAAGCTTTTAACAACAAATATAACCTTTATGAAGAATTTGTAAAGAACAAGAACAACAACAGTATAAAACCAAAACCAAATATATATACAAAGAAAAGAAGCTTTAAACTTTGGGGTCTAGTCTACTTGTCTTTGGGCCTGTCCCCCGGAACATGGGGGAAAGGCAAAAGGGGTGCAGGACAGGACTGAGGGGTGGGCACCCTGTGCTCTGGCATTTCATAACCCTTCTGTAGGGCAAAGTCCATGGCCCCTGCCATGGCTGCATGCCACCTGGAGACCGACTGGTAGTTCTGTACCCTGGCAACCCACTGTCTGCTGCTTCCAATGGCCCCCAGGCCTATATGCTGTCTGTGTCGTACGCCTCCACCTTCTTTCTCTCCACCTTGAGTGCCTGGAACTGTTCCACCAGGTGGCTCTCCATGGTAGCTGCATGCAGCCGTAGGGCATCCACAAAGTCCTGGGTGGGCCTCTCCACCTTGGCCCGAAAGGCCCTTGTCGCTGCAGACGCCTGGGGGACTCCACATCAGAGCTGGAGGAGAGGGAAGGGCTTACATGGCATTGTTTCTGCCGTGCCTTCCCCCCCTTCTTCTGGTGATGATGATGCTGCAGCTCCACAGCCACAATGCCAGAGTCCTGCAGCTGCTGCCTCACCATCAGCCTGTGCAGCTTCTCACTGTGGGCTATCAGTCCTGATGTGGTCCCCTGGCGCTGCCTCTGGAACTTTTTACAGCAGACCTAAAGAACATAAAAAGATAGGAACATAAGAAGTGCCATACTGCATCAGAACAATGGTCTGTCAAGCCCTGCCTGCATTCTTTCTCCACAAGAGGGTGGGTGGCCAATCTCTCTCTGCAAGGTCATAGGGCAATCCATTCCCTGTTTTTTCAGCCCCTGTGCCTTACCTTGCATTCTGCAGTTCCATCCTCATGCCTCACGTACCACTGCCAGACATTGGACCTTGTCTGCCCAGTGTCTGGGGATGGCACTGGCGACCTCTGCCTTGGTGTCCTATGCCTGCCCCTGGCACCAGCATTGGAGGATTCCAAATCCCCACCCTCTCTGAAACAGGAACACATAAACAACACCTAAGTAATATCACCATGTATTTATGATGATGCCTCTAGTCCTCCCTCCTTGGGGTGCTCGACATGGCAACGGGAGACAGTGATCCTGGCTGGCACGTGCAAATCCAAAAGACCCTGGCTGTCACATGAAAATCCTGACCTCCTTGGGGCTCTATGGATGGCAACTGGAAAGACCCTGACTGGCACGTGCAAATCCTGCCCTTATTTGGGAGTGCATAGGGATGCCAACTGGAGAGTGGAGAGTGGAGAGACTTGCTAGCCTGGCACATGTTTGGGTGGGGGTGCTCGTACTCGTGCCTGACTGCTGGAAGAGCCTCCCACATTACAGTACCTTCTCTCTCTCTGGAAGACATCCGCTGCCACCCGCTGATGCCCACTGTTTGTGCCTGACTGCCCACTACCCACACACCCACCCACACACCAGTGAGCTCGCTCTAAAGGATAGTATTCTTCTTGTACTCAAAGTAAAAAAAAAGTTTACAAACCTGGCAGGAGTGGCAGCACCTCCTGTGCCTTCTGGCTCTTGATCCTCCTCCACCACCAAAGGTCCAGCAGCAGCGGCAGGAACCTCTTCCTCCTCCACCACCGGCTCCGCCACCTTGGCCTTCCCCCAGGCCCAGTGTTTAATGGTCACCTTCTTCATTTATTTATTTTTAAAAAAAACAAGCATTCACCAACACTCACCCACCAACACTCACCAACCAGCCAAACCAACAGTCAAACCAAAACCAACACACAGTTCAACACAAACACAGCCAAAACACACCAAACACCCAGCTAGTCACAACACACATTCTCTTGCCACACAGCTCTGCACACACTCAAATTTCTGGTTTCCGGTTTCCAATGCGATCACAGGATCACGCGATACCTATTTCTGAACGGCCAAACAGAACAGAACGCCACCGAACCGAATGACTGAACCCAAACTCGGTGACTGAACTGAACGACTGAATGATGGAACTTCCGAACCGCGATCTGTTCACACATCCCTACAGTTCAGTAGCCACCAGATGTTCGCCCACTTCCGCCTCGGGATGGGAAGATGATATGAGTCACTGTAGCAGAGTGACTGTCACTAGCCCTACTCCAAGGGACTTTGAGAGCATGGTCCCTTTAAGCATTACCCAGGTTCAAGGGCTATAGAGAGATGGACGTTTAAGGCCCAGCACCAGGCATGACACTGGTCCTTAAGAAGGGATATCTGGGGTGAGGTAGAGTGAAAGACAGGTGCAGGGCAAAAGGCAGCACCTGGGAAGCCACAAATTAATAGGTGGCTCAGGTAACAGTTAGCTAGGAACACAGGTGAGAGGAAACTCTCACCTGCGGGGTAGCTGGAGAGCCAAAATGCCAGCAGGAGGACAGCTGATCACAATTAAGAGCGGGACTCTTCCAGGCCACAAAGAATGAGGTTGCAGAAGGAAGCCACTTTGGAATAAGCAAGGCTTCAGGAACTGGCTTTTGGCTGTGTGAAACCGACAATGGTGGTTCAGCGTGAGTCAGCAGGTGAGTGAAGCACCTGAGATGGAGAGGAAGGACCCCGCCAGGCTCAGAGAGTGAATATGGACAGGCAGTCAGAGAGTCGAGAGCTCCAGAGTACCATGGTGATTAACCAGACAGAGCGGTCAGCTGAATGGGAGAGTCCAGCCCTGGGGACTATGGTAAGTGCCCCATTACAGATGCATCATCTGGAGAAGGTCGGCAAAGCAGCCTGGAATAAGGCTTGCTCAGCCAGACTAATTTAGGCTACCGTGTGCCCTCCCGTCTGTTAGGTCTTGCCCAATCCAGTCATGAGGTGAGGTCTGACATCGAGCCTAGAGGAGCGTGCACACCCCAGCTCCCAAACAGCTGATCCAGGGGCCTGGAGGAGCATGGTCACCCAGTCCACCAAACAGCTGATCAGTGGGACCTGGAGGAATGCACTCACCTAGCCTGGGTGCACATGCCAAACAACTGATTGGGAGCAGCCAGAAGAGCACCCTCACCTGGACTGAGTGAGGATGCTCCTCCACCCCCCTCAATCAGCTGTTTGGGGTGCTCCTCCAGTCAGTCACCCCAATCAGCTGTTTGCTGCATGCACCCAATCCAGGTGAAGGCACTCCTCCAGCACCCCCTTCCCCATCGATCAGCTGTTTGGCACATGCACCCCTGATCAGTTAGGAAGCACCTCCATCCCCCCATCACCACTTTGGCAGGCTGGGTGAATGTTCTCCTCTGGGACCCTGGATCAACTGTTTGGCAGCAGCTCTTTCCGGGGTCATGATCCTCCTGGGCAGCAGGGGTCCATGAGTCCTGTCCCATGTGGACACCTCTTCTGCCAACCTGTGGTATGGAGATACTTGTGATGGCAGCCTCCCTACCGAGATTCCCTGGGGGAAGGGGCTGCTTGTTTGAACTTCCCACCATGCCAATCCAAGAGATGGCGGCTTCAGCACCAGGCCACCCTGAGCTGTGTTTCAGGAGGGGCGGGGTACGAATTTAATAAATAAATAAATAAATAAATAAATAATAATAATAAATAAATAAATTCAGTGGCCATCCCCAGGATGACCAGGGGATCCAACTCACCCATGTCATTTGTTTTCACCATTATCCTCTAAATGACTTCTAAAGGTAATTCCCAGTTACCACAATGATACTTGCTGAAAGTGGAATCACTCGACTGCAGAATATCCTGCTGTTAAATAAAGGCAGCAAGAAACAGAGTTCAGAATTCTAAGCCCTTAATGGAAGAAGGGTCAGAAAGAGGAAGCTATTCCACCACAGACACACCATAATGCCTTCAGTTCCATGCCAACAACATGCATTGCTCAGCTTGGCCAGGAACAGGTAGAATTATTTTAAAAACATGCAATGGAGAGACTCAATGAAAGAATAAAATAGGTATTTTCTGTGCTGGCACCATGCCAAGGGCTTTTCTTGTAGGATTGGGAAAGAGAAGAATTCAACTGATCATCCAAATCACTCCAACAAATGGTGAAATTAAAAATAACAAACAGTAATTTATTGTCCTGTGTCCCTCATAATCATTCCTTGAACTTCCTGAAGGATGTGGTGACTCAGGGTAAATACAGATGTACAGGAGGCACGATGGGTTCCCAGCCTGGCCCAGGGCAGGAAACTGCAGCTGAAATAGTCCGGGTTGGGGAGGGGCACCAAACAAACATACCCATGGCCAGAGAGCCGTCCAGTCACCCATACGGCCCGGGAAGGGAGCTAAATGAATGTGCGGGTGAGCGGGCATCCCCTGCCCTGATCACAGCACATCTGCCGCCCACCATGACAGACAGCCATGACAACTAGCCATGTCAGTGACATCACCCAGTGAGGCAGGTATAGAAGGGATGAAAACATGCCAGCCCATGCTGGCCCATGTGGGCAGCCCTTAGCTCGAGCTGTGTCCTCAGAAATTTTCTGAGGACGCAGCCCAGGCTAGCCACTTACGCACCCCAGGGTAGTCCCAGGAAAATGACTGGTGGCACATAAACACACATGCTTGCTGACACACAGCAAGCCAAAGCAGGCCAAAACAGGCCATCATCTTGTCTGTTTTTACCCTCAATCAGGCAAAATCTTGCTCCTGAGCTCCACAGCAAATGAAATGTGTCAGTGTATATTTGTAGACATGTTTATGATTTCTTAGTGGATTAAATAATTTCTGTGAAGGGGAATCATTGGCTTTCATCCATTTTTGTTTTGTTTTGTTTTTAGTTTTATTTATTACAAATAATAAAAATAATTTATAATTACAGTGGCCACTGGGTGCCCTTTTCCAAAATGGCACAGACACTGCTGGCACTATTTTGGAAAAGAGCTGTGCATGCGTGGAATGGTCTGGCAACTATTTTCCACATGCACAGTAATTTTTTTTAATTTTATTTTTTATTTTTAAAAATTCTAAAAATCACTGTGCATGCATAAAATGGCCACCAGATCATTCTGCACATGCATGCTCTTTCCCAAAATGGCACTAGCAGCACCGGCACCATTTTGGAAAAGGGAAGCCAGTCTGCACATGTGCAGAATGGCACTGGTGGCCATTTTACACGTTCAGCGATTTTTTAATTTTTATTATTTTTATTAAATAAAAGGGAAAAAAACAAAAATTAAAACCAATGTTTTCTTTTTGAAACTCCATGAAAAACTAAGGATTTTTTGTCAAACAAAATTAAAACTAATACGGAAACAACTGATGTGCCTGCTGCACACCCCTACTAAATCACTGAATCAAATTTCTTTCTATTAGAAAGGAAACTGAGAAATGAATGCATAGTGTTACCTAGCCAATGCACTTCTACATCATACAGAAGTCAAGCTAAAAAACCGAATACTTATCTTTGTTTAGGCATAAAACTTGGGAAGTAACAATGGCCCTTTTTAAACAGACCATGGTGGGTGGGAGAATGGGTGTGCAGCCATGGTGGGTGGAGGTGGGTGTGCGCCCATGGGAACAGGTGCACACCCACCTCCACGCATGGAGCCTCCTCCTTTTTTCCGCACACGCACCCCCACCAACCGCCCGTTGTGTTCCCACAGGCACACACCCATCCCCTCCCACTGTGGGGCGTTTACACATGGAATGAGATCCCCTCCACTGCACACCCACCAGCAAACCCTGGTGGTGGTGGGCTCTGTGTAAACACGACCAATAACAGATACAGATGTCCCACCTGAATTGTGGGGAAAGGTCATGGAAATCAGAGGACCAGATTTTGATCTAAGTGACACCAATGTAAATCAGGGATAACCTCAAAGAAGAGGAAATAGTTACTAAGGGTATAATCTTCATTCTTCCAGGTGCCCAGAGGATTCTGCGTTTTAAGTGCCCCCACCGTTTGACCCAGTATTGGCTATTGTCTGGCTATTCATAAGTACACCCCCAGGTATGAAGATGCATCCTGCACTCCCACATTATAGTCAGAAGACTGCTGCTGATTATGGTTATGTTCAGGTCCCTTCAGAGAAATTAGCCTAGTCCATCTGGGTAGTTAGTGGGACCTACCTCCTATAATCTCAATCATTAGCTTTGAAATCCATTTCTGGGGATCATACTAGTAGTGTATTTATAATATATATATTTTTTTTTTCATAATAATTTAATGCATATTTAGAAGGGAAAGTATTGTTATTTTTTTAAGGAGGGGAGTGAGAACATGAGCTTGGGGGCACTATACAATTGTACCCCCAATCTCTCCTCCTCATCAAGTCTGATTATGCTACACAAAAATTGCCTCTCACTGTGAATGAGGATTCAGCATGAGGATTACATCTACTGTAGCGTTTTATGTACTATTTACGTTCACACAAACCACTTACTCACCTGGACAAATGAGGATTGTGACCTGAATCTAGAACCATTGAAATCTCGAGGACAAAACTATGGTAGTGACACTCCATGGAGTAAATTTGCAACTAGTTTTCCATTTCTGGCCCCCTGCATGGACAGATGCAGAAACAATGGGTAACGATTAAAATTAAAATCAATAACAAACTTTCGACTTTAATAAAGTAAAGATTTATAGCATCTTTGTAGGTGCTATTTCTAACAGATGTTGGTGTTAGAAACTTCCAGCTTCCATGCAGTTGTTTGGTTGTACCCATTATTGTGGGCATATCAAAAGCAAATTAATCTTTGAAAATCCAACCCTGTGTTTCAGTAGCAATAATGTTGCAATTTATATTTTTTTGTCTTCCTTGCCCTTAAGGATATATTTTCTCCTCATGTTAGATTTAGACAGATAAACCTGCCTATATATGTGTCAACTCTTAAATCAGTTCACTTTTGGCTCTATCATCTGGGACTGAATCCTCTTGAAATATTTGCATTCTTAATTTTAACAATTGATTTTAAATGCTATGTACTGCCAAGGCTGTCTAAGAAAAATACTGCCAGAGCTGACTGTGTCAAACCCAGAACTGGGAGAGAGGGAAAAAATTGTGTGTAGATATGAAGGCCATTTTTACGCGGACAGGGGTGGTGGTGGTGGGGATGAGTGTGCTCGCACGGTGGGTAGATGTGGGTGGGTGTCCTTTTATACAGACACTCACCCACCTCCACCCATGACCCTTTTCACACGGACACTCTAACACAAATAAAATTGGTGTTACATTTTATTATACATGTTATAGGGCACCTACAGGGCAACACTGCAGCCCTGCAATGTGGGCCCTTTTCATATGAGATGCCTCCATCCAGTTTTGATGGGTGGAGATGAATGGAGGTGTCTCTCTGAACACCGCGGGTGATGGGTGTAGTTGCGTGCATGCTCTCGCGCAACATCCATCTCCACCCACCCTCCACCCATGGAGCAACACAATTTAAATTAACCATATACCTCAAAAGCTTTCATGTAGTTACATAGGGGACGATCCTTTGCCAGTTTACTCTTTTCTGTTCTAGAAACCTTCTCTTGGTGAAGAGGATCCAAATATTTACTGGAGAAATCTCCATGCCAGTTCATTGAGAAAAAGATGCCTTGTTGTAGCATTTGAATATTCTTCCATATGTAGAGCATCAGACAATTTTCTTAAAATCAATTCTGAATGAAATAAAATGCCTAAAATACCTATCCGTTTATGTAAGGAAAAGCTTTGCAATGGCTTCCAAAAAATTTTCTGATTACAAAGACATTGGCCTTTCTGCAAGAGATAATGCTTGTTCACTTAAGGCTTGTACTATCCCCATATCATTGCCCATCTTCTTTTTCACTGTCTAAGAACTATTGTTGAGATGGGAAACAACTTAATGTAGGAGTAGTGTGGATTTTAAAATGACTTTTAGGATGGATTGCTGCAACTTTGTTTGCTAGCCATCCAAAAAATCTTTAATAGCCTGTGCAGATGGTACAAAATACTTCTGCCAAGGAGCTTACTCATACTCAGTTATCTCATATATTAGGCCCACTTTCCAGTCACTTCCTTCTTTTTAATCTCTGTATTGGAAACAAAGCTGCTCTTTTATACTTTTGGATTTTAAAAAAAGGATAAATAGGTTTATTGTTCTGGAACTGAAGCCTTGACAATACATACACACACACGTGTGTGTGTGTGTGTGTGTGACTTGACTTATCATAAATCACACATATAGATAAAAGATAAAACAAAAATACCCGACAAAGGCATTAAATCAGCATTGCCCCTGCATCTCAACAAACCAGACTCTTAGTCTTGCTGCAGCCACCGCAAAGGATGCAACTGCAACCATCACATTATTATTATTATTATTATTATTATTATTATTATAAACATTTATATAGCGCCAGTCGTGTGGCCTGGTGCTGTACAGAACATAGAATTAAACATGGTCCCTGCCTGTGGCTTACAATCTAAAAGACAAAAAGGGGGAGAGACAGGGAGACGGGACAGTGGGAGAGACAGGGGAGAAGACAAACAAACATTCAAGCAGATGCAAAGTCTCAGGTGCGTGTGCTTGGCTTGGTTTACAGAGAGCTTGGTGGCAGCAGTCAGCAGAGGAGGGTAGACAGTAAGAGTGAGGGGAAAGACTAGCAGACATTGGGAAAGGCAGCAAGTAAAAGGTGGGTTTTGAGGAGGGATTTGAAGGAGCGGAGGGAGGAGGCAAGGCAGATGTGGGCAGGGAGGGAGTTCCAGGCATGGGGGGCAGC
>QEPC01005786.1:233398-254226 GCA_003113815.1 Sphenodon punctatus
CTCAAGAGAGGTGGGAGGGAAGGAGGACAGGAGAGAGGTGGGGGGGAGGAGGGAGAGGGGGGGAGTGGTAGGGGGAGAGAACTTGGAAGTGATTTCCAGGCAGATCTTGTCAATTTTAGAGATAAAAAAGAGAGCAAGATCCTGAGTGGAGAGAGAAGAGGGAGGAGGAGGACAGGGGGGTGGGGTTTGAGAAGGGAGTCAAAGGTGGAAAAAAGAGGTGGCGAGGGTCCCAGGAGCAGGACTCAATGTGTGTGGCATAGTACTGGTGTCTAGCAAGGGAGATAGCATAGTTGAGCGATGAGAGGCAGAATTGGAAGTGGAGGAAGTCAGTGCGGTAGTGGGTTTTGCACCAGAGGCATTCAGCAGCCCAGGTACAGGAGCGGAGATGGCGAATGGTGAGGGTGAGTCAAGGACGAGGGTTACAGGAGTGAGCTGGGCGGGAGGAGAGGGGGGCAAGGCAGTCGAGGGTGGAGGTGAGAGAGGAGTTGAAGGTGGAGATGGCAGAATTGGGGAGGAAGATGAGAAGATGGAGGGGAGAAGAGGGGAGAGGGAGGAGGAAAAGTCCTGGGGCACAATGGTCTGCAGATTGTGGAAGGGACGGGGAGGAGAGGGAGCAGTGGGAGAGGTTGAAGGAGGCAAGGAAATGGTCAGATATGGGATGGGGCTCAAAGGAGAGATCGGAGACAGAGCAGTTCCTAGAGAAGATGAGATCAAGAGAGTGACCATCAGTGTGGGTGGGGGAGCCAATCCAGAGGTGGAGATTAAAGGAGGAGGCTTAGGAGAGGAAGTGGGCGATGCAAGCCTGAGAGGGTGCATCAATGTGAATATTGAAGTTGCCAAGGATGAGTGTGGGGATGTCATCAGAGAGGAATAGGGTGAGCCAGGTCTCGAACTCAGAGAGAAAGGAGGAGAGGGAGCCAGGGGCAGCGGTAGATAACCACAACACGTAGGTGGAGAGGGGAGTAGAGGCGGATGGAGTGAGCCTCAAAGGAGGGGAATGAGAGAGAGGGGGGAGGGGTTGAAACTGGCAGGAAGAGGCGAGGAGGAGCGCTACGCCACCACCCCGGCCTTCGGTGTGGGGCTGGTGGGAGAAGGAGAGACCTCCATAGGAGAGGGTGGCAGGGGTGACAGAGTCAGTGGGGGAGATCCATGTTTCAGTAAGGGCAAGGAGATGATGGGAGTGAGAGAAGAAAAGATCATGAATATAGGGAGCCGAGCTTTATTAGTGGAGGAGCAACAGTTCCAGAGGGAACAGGAGAATGGGAGTTGATCAGGGGGAAGACAGGGAATGGGGATAAGATTAGGGGAAGGGGGGACGATGGGATCAGTGGGAGACAGGTCCTGAGGCAGAGGGGCAGGGGTAAGAAGTGGGGCGGGGGAGAGGGAGGAGGGGGGATGGGGGAGGGACGAGCAGGTGAGAGGGAAGGGGGAGATGGGAGAAGAGGGGGGATGGGGTGAGAGATAAGAATAGGCATCTTGGTGGGTTGGTTATAGAGGGGGGGAGCTGGGATGGATCCTGTAGTGGTGCTGGTAGCCGCCTCCACTGCCTCCGCTTGCCAACGGCCTGCCAACGACCTACCTCCGGGCTACTCTGCCTTATGGAGTTCGTTTACCTGGGGGGAGGGGACACAGAGTCATCCAGCTGCAGCAGATCCTCCCTTGACCCTATAGAAGTTAAGCAATGAGTTAATAGCGGAGGATACATTATGTTTAGTAGATTTAAGGTGCTGATTCCATGATACATTAAAGGAAAAAATCATCCCATGGTATTTAAAGGTACTACCTGTGCGAGGAGCCATATAATCTGCTTTTGTACCAAACTTAACTATTAAATTGTTGATATAAAGGTTAAATAGCGAGCAAACACCCCTGCCGAACACCCCTTGAGGTGGAAATTGACTCCGACAGAACCACACTAAGGTTGATACGCACTTGAAGAGAGGTATCAGAATATAATGAAACTATCAACACTAGCAATCTCCTGTTGATTGACAAATCATTTAGTTTCTGCCATAACTTTTCATGGTTAATAAGGTCAAAGGCAGCTGTGAAATCTATAAAAGCACCGAAAAGTTTCATCTTCCTGAACTTATATTTTTCTATTAAGTGGGAGAGAATAAGACTGTAAGACAATGTACTAATAAGACAATGCCCCATAGTACTTTTGAATGCACGGAACCTGGCATGCTCCTCTGCCAATATATAATTGGCTTCCACCTATACAGGAAGACTATACTTTGGGCATTTGTATATGAAATTGTGGTTTCCTCTTTCCTGAGGCATTTTGCTGGCCCTGACGTTTTCATGGGTAGCTCTAACACATGTCTTCCCTCAGGGGCATAGGTAAGAGATTTTTGTGTAAACCAGTTCCCCTTGGGTGACCCAGAGGAAAAGAGCGCCTAATAGGAAAAGCCCTAATACAGGGGGTACTTCCATGGGCATGTGGTTCCCTCGAAACATCGATGTGTCATTTGAATAGTGGGGTAGACCCATTTCCTCTGATTATGGCTTTGGAATTTACTCTCTCATTGCAGGCCACAGTGCTGCTCCATAAGAAATGGTTTGTGTCTCTTTGGGCCTAACGTGAAGCTCTCTTAAGTGAATAGAAAAACTTCTGTTTTTCATGGAAGTTGAAAAAGGAACTTTAGCCCTCATGCTCTGATATCAATGAAGGCTGGACTTTCTAACCTCTCCCGACATTGTATTGATAAAGTCAGATATTTCCCCCCCCCCCCCCCCCCTCTCCTGACATTCTATTGTCCTGTTTTCATTTGCCACCTGAAAGCCATTGTGGTACATCAGGAATTACAAGACTAAATTGTGAGTATTATTTTGGGATTATATCAATTTGCGCACTGAAAATTTGATTCAGACATATTCTATTTTCATATGAGAAGAAAGAGAAGCTGAGCTCTTGCACCAAGTGCAAAATAGAATGTTTATAATATTTATACTGTGGCTTTGCAGTGGCTTCACCAGAACGCATCAGTGGCCCTTTACACAGATGGGTGGGTGTCCCTTTACACAGACACACACACACACCTACACCCATGGGACCGCCTCTGGTTTTCCAGAGGGCTCCGTGGGTGGAAGTGGGTGTTGCACTGACACGTGCACGCACCCCCACCCATCCCACTTGGTGTTCACACGGATGAACACCGAGCAGATACTCATCCCCCACCACCGGTCGTTTATACGGATGCCCTCCCTCACACACACCCGCCCAAAAACCAAGCCAGGGGAGGGGGGGCATCCATGTAAAAACGGCCAATATATGCAATGCTATATATATAACATACACTTCTAAGTCTTATAGAAGGCTATTTTGGTTACAGATGGGGTCGAAAGAAATCACTAAAATAGCAGATGGCACTGCCAATATTCTGATAATGTACAGAGCCTTGCTCTTCCTGTCTATACAGAAATACCACTGAAATGACTTCTAGGTAATCTTATATCAATTGCATGAAAGACAGTCCTGTAAAATTTGAAACCCCTTCATCAATTCGGATTTAATGACTGGCTCATAGCATTTGTCTAGTGGTCAAATTTGAAAAAGCTGTAGCTGCAAAAGGAGAATTGCATCGATCAATAAGTTAAGAAGCAGACAATGTACAGAGCTCAAGATAACACATAATGCAAAACAGTTATATTGCATTGAACCAAGATAAAATAAGAACAGAAATTTGTTATTCGTATTCCTTGTTTTCTGATATATAATTCACGCACACCAACACTTCTAATTAAATTTCTGCTTCCTTCTTTCTCACTCAGTTTCATACTTGTCTTATACACTGATGGCCAGTGTAACCAAGAGGCTAAAATGCTGGCGTTGGACTTTGGAAGGCATGGGGTGATAACAAAGAGGTTGCCCCACATTGACCACTGGTACCCCCAGATTCGTAGGGCCATTCCAGGGCAGCCCCACACTGTGTTATTCACAGTAATGCAGAGAACACAGCATGGGTTAACCCGGCCCACAGGGTAACAGGCAACCACGGGGCCAGGTCTTGTTTGTTAGAGTCCCCTGCAGCCCCACATCCACCAGCACCATAGAAGCATCCATCTCAGCTGACAGCCAGACAGGAGAGGGGAGCACAAAAATCCCCAGAGACTCTCAGAGTGCAGGGGAATCTGCACTCCCCTCTCCCTGCCCCCTCTCAGCCAAGCAGGGTGTGCTCTGTGCTCCCTTCTCCCTGCTGACTCTCAGCTGAGCGGGACATGATCTGTGTTCCTCTCTCCCTGCAGCCTCTCAGTTGTGCGGGGTGCAATTTGCGCTTCCCTCTCCCCACTGGTTGTCAGTGCTAGCACTGGCTTTGATAGAAAGGGGGATTATGACCAGGGAAGAAGCCTTCCCTGGCTGTGACCCCCATTCCATCAAAACCAGCACAGATCATGCACCTCTCAGCTGACAGCCGGCTGGGAGAGGGGAGCAGTGGAGCACAGATCGCACCCCACTCAGCTGAGAGGCAGCAGGGAAAAGGAAGCACAGATTGTGCCCCACTCAGCTGCCAGGCCACCAGAAGAGGGGAGCATAGGCACAGAGAGGTTGTGTGTTGTGCTTTGGCTTGGTGATCCCAGGGCCAGCTTGGAGCTGGCAGCAGGGAGGGGAGGAAGAATGGTAAGCAGCCTGCACTGCATCTCCCTCAGGTTGAGGTTTCCTCCCCAGCCCTGCTCCGGGGGTGGGGGAGGCGGGGAGAACCATTCCCCAGGATCCAGTCATCTCTGCGGAGAAGGGATTGCAGCTTTTGATCCCCACTCCTCTCTTTTCCTGCCAGGAAAGCAGAGCAGCAGCCATGGAAAGGGTGGTCACGATCAGGGAAGAAGCTGGGGGATGCCCTGTGAAGGGCTTCCAATGCTATCCACGCTTGTGACTGCTGCATGGGGAGGTTCCAGGTTCCAGGCCATTCCCAGCCCATGTGTCAGCACCCTGGGATTCAAATCTTGTCTTAGTTATGAAGCCACTGGGTGACCTTGGGCAAGTCACTGTCTCTCCGCCCCAGTTCCCCATCCATAAAGTGGGAATAATAATGACCTACCTCACAAGGTTGTTGGAAGCGTGAACTAGATAAGGAGTGTCACTTCTTGTTCACCTGTCCTCACTTAGAAGAGTTGAGGTTATGTTGGATAACACCTTTTTGCAGGGACAAGTCTTTCTCTTCTTTACTGCATACAATTACCTTTTTATTGGCTTCTGATGATCCTTTGATTATTAGAAATGTGGCTTTGTTTTTGTTTTTGCCTTTTGTTTAAAGTACTGTTCTTAATGTATTTGTAATGTTTTGTTTAATAGTTTTATGATTGTTTTTATGTTTATATGGTGAGTAGCCACAATAAACTGATGATGATGATGATGATGATGATGATGATGATGATGACTGTAATTCACTTTGAACACTGAAAGTGTTATATAAATAATAAACAGTAATTATCTCCCTTTGCTCTGTTTTTGTTATTATTGGCATTGTGCTAGCTTCCATGATTATAACAGTCTCCAGCTATCTGTACATCAAGCTCTCCTTAAATCTACTTCAAGACAATCTTCCTTTCTTGTTCTTATTTTAAAAAGCACCCTATGCTAATTTTCCATTGGTGTCATGACTTTGAATCTTGGATATTCCTTACTCTTAAGTTACGTAGCCCAATATACTAGCTTTAAAATAGTGTGTGTGGTGGGGGTGTTTTGTTTTTTAAAAATATTTGTAATTTTATTGCTAAGAAATGTACCTTTGCATCACAATTTATGAAAAAGTGGTGTTAATTCTTCATTAGCATCTATAAAAAATACTGTAAATTATATCAACTTTAAAAATAAACATTTAAACATTTTTCTTAAGATTATGTGTTGCTAGGGAGGCATAAATCAGATGTAAAGTATTATTTTACTGTACAATAAACAAGTGATTCCCAAACAGAGGTTCACAGGCCATTTTTGGTCCATGAGGCACAGTAAGTAGCCAACACCAGGTCAGCAGAACTGACCACAGGGAGGGGAATTCAAGCTTCAGTCCCTGCTGTAGCTATGGTCATTTTCAGGAGCAGGGGGATGTTGGAGGATGATCCTCAGGCGAATGTGCTCACCCACAATGATGGCCAAGCTGTGGCCATCACTATCAGATACATATTGGTCTCTGAAGGTTTTTGCGGTTTAACAGGGGTTCATTGGTCCAAAGAGTTTCAGCGTCACTGCCATACATTACATCTAGTCGAGGAGATTATTAGGAATTCCCCCTACTACTAGTATGGAACTTATAAACTTAGAAATAGGAAATCTCTCCTTGTCAGGTCAGGTTACAATTAAGATATTATCCTTCTGGGCAAAACTGAGGGATGCGTCCGAAACATCTTTAGCTGCCATGGCTTTAAAGGAGAAAATAAAGGATAGGGTAGGTGGGATAGATCAGTAGTGGGCTGGTGTAGATTTATGCTTGGCAAAGATAGGTTTCTCTGAGGCCTTTTTACGACACGATGTAAGTAAGGAGGTTATTAAATTACTTAAGGTCCGAATATCAGATATAGACAGGCAAAATCTAAGGGCTGAAGCAAATAAGGTAAAGTCTTCCCCCTATTACAAATACTTAATACCCCCTAATGGGGGAGCAAACTACTTACATCAGTTAGATGATCCTATGTTGAGACAGGCCTTTACTAGCTTGCAATACCAAACTATGCGAACGGCAGTACTAGAGGGAAGGTACAAGTGAATTCCATACAGTGAGAGGTTTTGCTTGTGTGGTACTGGAATTGAGGACCTGAGACATTATGTCCTAAGTTGCCATTTGTACTCTAAATATCGCAGGCAGCTACAGGAGGTTGTGCCATGGAATTTATCCCATTCAGCGATACAACAACTACAGTATTTGTTAAATGACACCGACCCAAGAAGAACAAAGGCTGTGGCAATATTTGCATATAGGGCCAAAATTACCCGTATAACGTATGCAAACTCCATTGCGAGTAACCCAGGGTAGTCATCAAGGGAAAAGAAAGGTCTGGACTAGTGAAATAGGATATTTCAAGATCTTTTCTCGGGGATGCTGAACCATGTCCATGGGGGATAGTAGTAATAGATTGGCTGTTTATTAATAATAAAATGATAGACCAAGAAGCTCTGGCTATTTGAAAACTGACAATCAAAATGAATGAATTTTAGAATTTTAAGATTGTTATTACAGTTTTAGTTTGTCGTGTGAATAAGATTTTGTTTAGGAAGTTTGTATATTGTGTATATTGTGATGGACATGCAGCCAACAATAAATAAATAATTAATTAAATAAAATACATTTCGTATTTATGAAGCAGTAAATCCATTTAAAAAGAAGAAGAAATTATTTAAACAAAAGATAAACACCTAAAAACAAACATTAAGACATACAATGTTTCCAGAAACACTCTAGTATAAATGCAAAATACAAGAATATTCAGGCAAAAATACAATTGAGACTAATATTTAACAGCAGCAGCAACAAAAGGAGAGACTGAGTCTGATGTGGAGGGAAACTCCTGAAATTACATCAAACTTATAAAGATAGTATCACTTTGACTTATAGATTTATGTTTAAGAAATTAAGATCTGTGAATTTGTGGGACAAATACTTTTAAACAATGGGGCCAATCCCAAACCCTATGGATTCCCACTACGGATGCAAAAGTGCGTGGTTTCCACACAACACAATGTGCCTGCAATGGAGGTCCTCGCAGTCTGCATGCAACGCACAGGATCCGCAGGACATGGAATCAGTCCCACCGTCATTAAGCAATACTTTCATATGTGACCATACTGCATTGTATTTATGTGAGGCATTCCTACTGACTAACATCATTCTTTCCATCAGAGAAGTGAGCATTAGCTCAGCCCGCCAGTCTGAATAACTAGGAGGGATGATGTCTGACTTCCACTTTCTCAAAACAATGCTTTTTGCTACCAAAATAGCTATTGATAGCCATTTCTTATAACTTTCAGTCAACAGAAAGTTATCTATTATACCCAGAATACATAAACTTGAAGTTGGTGAGATCAGTTTACCTATGGCCTTGAGAAGAGCATTTAAAATGCCTTTCCAGTGTAAATTCACCTTCGGACAAAAGTAAAAGATGAGAGAGAGATGTGCATTTGATTGTGCACACCTCCAGCATTTGCTAGGGATGGGCGAACGTGGTTCGGAAGTTCAGAGTTTAGACCAAACTCGACCAGTTCGGTCGACCAAATCGAACTGCCAAACCGAACTCAATTTTCAAACCGAACCGAATTTTCAAACTAAGTCCTGTTCACCCATACCTATAAGATAATATTCCATTTAGTTCAATGGGGTTTGAATTTCCAAACTCTGTTTGGAAGTTTGGAGATCGGACCGAACTCGAATAGTTCGGTCGACCGAACCGAACTTCCAAACTGAACTCGATTTTCTAACCGAACCGAACCAAATGTCCGAACTCGGTTCTGTTTGCCCATCCCTAGCATTTGCTATGGTTGGTCAGACCACCTTAAATTAAACGTTCTGGAGTAAAACCGATTAAGAATCTTTTTTTTTTTAAAAAAAAAACCCCATAGAGATGGGGAACTTGATGTATTGGCCATCCTGTGTAGTATTCTTTCCCATGTATTCTTTGTGGTTATGATATTTAACTCCATTTCCCACTTTTCTACTCAGGCTCATAGGATATTGTAATGTGTTAAGCCATCAATAGGTGACTCCAGCAATGTGTCTTTCTTGTCTGAATCTTCAAATAAAAAATTCTAGGGGTGAGTTTGTATGTTAACCATGTGTCACATATCCCTTTGTGGATCTTGGAACAAAGTCTTTGGTAGAAAGTTTTGTGACTTGGTGGTAGCTGATATTTATTACAAAGAAAATCAAAGGGGGGCAGCCTGCCATCTACCAACAAATCTTTGATTAACTGAATTCCTTTGTTTTTCCAGGTGAGTATAAATTCAGAATTAATTGTGGTTTTCAGGCTTGGATTGTTCCAAATTGGAAGGAGAGGTGATTTTATGAGATTTGAGGCTGTAAGAGTCTTAAGCCTCGGAAGAACATTCCATGTGGAGAAAAAGATGTACTTTTTTTCTCAATAGAGCAGGAAGTCTTTTAAGAAATGTAAGTGAGGAAATAGGGTGCAGCTATGCTCTTTTCAATTTCCAGCCATGCAGGAATGTATGAGGAACTGTTTGGAGAGAACCATTTTAGGAGAGGGCACATGTGAAAAGCTAAATAGTACAAAAATAAATCTGGAAGCCCAACTCCTCCAAATTCCCAGGATCTTTTCATGATCTTATGTGACATTCAAGGTTGTTTTTTTATCCCAGATGAATTGCATGAGAATTTTATTTGTTCTGGAAAAGGTTGAGGCTGACACTTTTAGTAGCAATAAGCTGTAAATATAAGTTAGTCTTGGACAAATATTCATTTTAACAGCTTCTATTCTAAAGATAATGAGAGAAGTCTCCCTTTTTATATATATTTTGAAATTTGAGTCAGCATGTAGTCTACATTTGCAGAAAGAAGTTTTGTAAGAGATGGACATATTTTAACACCAAGATAATTAATTTCTTTGCAGATTTGAAATGGAAAGAGTTTCAGCTGAGTAGAATTTAGCTTACTTGATTTATCCTATACTCAAGTGAGATGTCAGGAATATAATTCCATTTGTCACAACTGCAGCAAGAGGAGAGTTGTACAGTATATTAATACATTTTTAAAAACTGGAACCAAAATAATTTCTTTTTAAGATTGCTATTAAATAAGTCCATCCCACTCTGTCAAAGACTTTCCCTGCATCAAAGGACAGGATTGCTACTGAGGCATCTAATGATTGCACATGTTGCATCCCTTGGTTTGTCAGCAGTCAGTCTACCCTTGATGAACCCAGCTTGGTCCACATGTATAAGTGTACATATGATGTCATTCAGTCTTGTTGCTAAAGTTTTTGCAAGGATTTTATAGTCCACATTTAATAATGATTAAATATGGGGATCACCAATCACTAAGATCACCATGATCTTCTTGTGGCTAAATCTAATCACCTCTATTCCATTCTTGTCCTCCTTGACCTCTCTGCTGCCTTCAATGCTGTGTTGACCACTCACTCTTGCTGGATTCACTTCGCTCCATTGGCTTCTGTGGCTCTGTCCTCGAATGGTTCTCCTCCTACCTCTCTGACCGCTCCTTCAATGTGTCTCTTTCCAACTCCACCTCCTCCTCCCTTCCACTCTCGGTTGGTGTTCCCCAAGGATCTGTCCTCTTCTCTATCTATACTCTGTCCCTAGGCAAACTCATTGCCTCCCATGGCTTCCAATATCATCTCTACACTGATGACACTCAACTCTGTCTCTCTACTCCCTCTCTCTCCCCATCTATTCAAGCTCGCCTCATCAGTTGTCTCTCTGACATCTCTACCTGGATGTCTCAACGTCAACTCAAACTCAACATGGCTAAAACGGAACACCTTATCTTCCCCCCTCATCCTTCCTCTCCCTCTTCCCTGTTCGATCCTCATTGATGGGGTCACCATCATTCCTCTCCCCCAAGCCCATATCTTAGGCTTCATCTTTGACTCACCCCTTTCTTTTAAACCCTATATCGACTCTGTTGCCAAATCCTGTCGCTTCTCCCTCCATAACATTGCTAAGATTCACCCTTTTCTCTCTGTCTCCTCTGCCAAAACCCTTGTTTGCCCTGGCCATCTCTCGCCTTGATTACTGTAACCTCCTTCTCACTGGCCTCCCCCGCTCTCACCTTTCTCCTCTTATCTCCGTCCAAAACTCTGCTGTCAGGGTCATACACCTTGCTCGTCTCTTTGACCAGGTGCAGCCCCTCGTCTCCTCTCTTCACTGGCTCCCCCTTCCTGAATGAATCTTGCACAAGCTCCTAGTCTTTACCTATAAAGCTCTTCACAACCTTGCTTGCCCCTACCTCTCTGCGCTAATTTCCCTCCGTACTCCAGTTCGTGAACTCCGCTCCTCCTCTGTCCCCTCTCTCGCCCTCCCAAGCCTCCCCTGCTCCCCTAGCCACCTTCATCCATTCTCCCTACCTTGCCCCCACACCTGGAATTCCCTCCCTGCCCACATCTGCCTTCCCCCCTCCCTTCGTACCTTCAAATCCCTCCTCAAGACCCACCTCTTCCACTATGCCCTCCCTGACTTCTTGCTCCCCTCACCTAACTCCTCCTGATACCCTCCATCCAGTACAGTCTGTTACCTAAGGTCTGTGTATTCATATCCTCATCACATGGACCAACCAGCCATCATTCTTGATGTAAACAAGCCAAGCGTGTGCACCTGGGACCTCGCATCCTCGTGAATGTTACACTCCTTGTCTCTCCCTCTGTTCTCCTTCCTTCATCCCCCTCCCCCCCGTCTCTCAGATTATAAGCCCTAGGGCAGGGACCGTGTCTATTCAATTACTTTGTAAAGTGCCAGGTACATTGCTGATGCTATATAAATACTTGTTAATAATAATAATAATAATAATAATAATAATAATAATAATAATAATATAGGTCTAAAGTCCCCACAGCTATGACCATTCTTATCTTTCTTCAAAATGAGTGTAATTATGGTAACTCTCATATCCCAAGGCATTATTCCCTTTTGAAATATTTTGTGTATGCTTTCAATAGATATGGCATTTATTGCTTGTGGAAAACCTTATAAAATTCCACTGGAAAACCATCTGAGCCTGGAGTTCTACCAGCATTTATAGCTTTTATAGCAAGATCTATTTCTTCTATGGAAATATTCTCATTCATACGTGAAGTTTGCTCAGTATACAGTGAGTTAAACTGCAAATTGTCCATAAATTGATCAGATTTGAGTAGGTCAAACCTATTGTTTTATTCATATAACTTCTCAAATAATTGCTTAAAGTTGTGCATTCATTTGGGTCCAGGATGGCAGTCCTATCAACTTGTGTCAAGGAAGAAATTTTATTGCTTGTTAGTTCCACTTTGAGCTATCTGGCTGGCAGTTTTCCTGTCTTGTCTCCCCATTCATAATAATTTTGTTTAACCCTGTTGAAAGCAAACTCAGTTTGACTGGAAAGACATTCATTATATTTATATATTGTAGTAAAGATAGAACGTACAAGGGCATCATTATTGGGGTCTTGTTTATGTCTGCTTTCTAAGTCAGCGACTTCCTTTTGCAATGAAACCAGCAACTGGGTTATTTCCTTTTTCATTTGGGAGGCATATTTTATGCATTTTCCCCTCAGGGTAGCCTTGAGTACTGCCCAGAACACTACACCTGATGAAACAGAAAGCTTGTTATCATGTATAAACTTAGAGATGGTTGTTTCAACTGTATATTTAAATTTTGGGTCCTTTAGCAACAGAGTGTTCAACTTCTATCTGGAGGTCTTAGTAGTAAGTTGTATACCTGTGTCCAGAGTGACAGTAGTGAGTGTATGGTCTGAAATTAAAATTTTATCCACACATGCAGGTAGAAATTCTGAGGATACCAGAAAATAGCCTGCTCTGGAGTATGATTGCAGAGAACAAAGTAGAGTCATGTTCTTTGGGATATTTTATCCTCCATATATCTTTCAAACCTAATGCATTCATGAGTAATGATGGCTGAGCAGCAGCACACTGAGAGTTGTGTCTTGAGCCAATAGACTTATCCAAGAAATTATCTAGTGTGGTATTCTAGTCACCACCTAGAACGATAGGAGTATTTGGTATATTAGAAAGAACATTAATTATGTCTCTGAAAAAGTCTGCATTGAGCGACTGGGAGTATAGATATTTCCCAAAATAATCCTTAAGGAGTTAAAAAAAGCCTTTGAGCAGCACATATCTACCCTCTGGATCTCTTCAAGACTGGATATACTTAAAAGCCACTGCTTTATTAATCAAAATTGACACTCCCCTGCTTCTGGAGTTCAGGGAGGAGTGATATTCTGTTCCTACCCACATCTTTTTTATCCTGTCTGTGTCTTCATCCTCCATGTGGAGGAGGAGGAGGAGTAGTTTTTTGCAGTACAGCCATTTGACCTCCTTTTGTCCCAAGATGTCTTAAAACTTTAATTCTTTTTGCTGGTTCATTAAGTCCCTTTACATTCCATGAACATATTTTAATAGTATTTTTGCAGTAAATAGATGATATTCTGATAAGCTACTACAGGACCTTTCCTAAGCAATAATAAATGGGAACTAAGAGAGAAGTAAATAGAGAAGAAGTGCGAGAACAAAAGATCAACCAGGAAAGATTAAAAAATGAAAAAAGCAGCAAACTAGACACCTGATAAAAATTAAGATGGATCATTATGATCATGTTCAGTTCTTTGATGACTCCTGCCACATGATTCCCCCTCCCTGAAAATATCATACTGGTTTTTGTAATTGCAACATAGATGAAATGGAAAATATTGAGTTATGGAGAAATTAGACATAAATACAGCATGAGAACCATATATGTATAAACTGTTGTAATTTGAAATAATGTATTGTTCATTTGTGTGTAAGTGTGGCAATGGCAAAGGCCAACGGCATATATATATATATATATATATATATATATATATATATATATATATATATATATTTAAGTGAACAGAAATACAATATACACCTATTACAAACTTTAGGCTTCAGTGCCAACATATCTTCATAAACAAATAAACAAAGATCCAAACAAAATAAATAAAATATTGATTAGAACTATGAACAATAGGAATAGCATTTAGCATAAACCTATACTAAGATTTAACAGAGGGTGTTAACAGACATCACGCTGGCCCAACTAGGCCCGGTTTCACCCAGCTGGGCCAACATGAAACTGCAACGTGTGTTCCAGGCTCACCAGTTGTGTGCCCGGTTCACACCCCACCCGGGTAGGAATCGAATCCACAGTTCTCACCCAGCTCCCACCCAGCCAGGGCAGAGTGGGCGAGCCGGGTGGGAACATTTGCTCCTACCAGCATCTGGGGGTTGTCATGGCTGTCCTTCATGACTGGGATTCAGAGCGACTGTGGTAGCACTGGGGGTGTTCTATGTGATGTGGCCGCACGTTGCTTCCCACCCCCTCCCCAGCTGGGGGAAGCCATGGGAACGTTTGTTTTCATGACGGGGTGCCTACATGGGTGGTGGAAGCCCTCCCCCACCTAGATAAACAGACATCCAAAAAAGACATCTGCCCAACACCTAGAGTTACCCACACAGTGACAAATTTTGGCTTTTAACTGTGTAAATCTAGTTATTTAACTTACTGATGACACCAGCTTTTTCCAGCCAGGTTTCATTTATAAAGATAGAGTGGTCCATGAGTTTTCTGTGATCAGAAGTAAGAGCATGGACATCAGTTAAGACAGTGCTTGAGACTTAAATAATAAAAAGGGGGGGGAACACTTCTCAAGTGCAGCTTTCTCATACATGTGGGGATATTGGTCTTTGGTGTAACTTGTAGCAATTTTTACTAATGTGCTTATTTAACAATGTAACAGCAAAGTCACTCATTTTAACAACTTAATGGTAACTTTATGAGAAGTCAGAAAATGATCTTTGATGAGACTGACCACAGGAAAATATTTTGGTTGAGCTAATGTAAGAATGCCTCTTGTTGAGCTAATGTAGAATGGCAGCTACTTAAAATTACAGAGCCATCCTGTTATCCTTGGTCAGATTGAACCTTTCATTTTGTAGGCATCGCCAGACTTCAGACAGAGACTGAAAGTATTTTACAGATCCCTTCCAGGTCCATGAGAAAAGTAGCTGGGTATTTCAAGCTGTAGCACACATCCGTTCCTCTCAGGGCTTGCTTCACATCATCTAATGCAGCTCTTTTCTTCCATCATGAAATAATGAAATCATGTGATCCTTGTAGGTGAGGTAACCCAACTTTCTGGCAAATTCCATCAGCTTCATCTTGTTAAATTTTGCCAATTTAAATATGATTGGCCTGGGTTTAGCCTGCTCATTCCTTTTAAATGCTGGTATCCTGTGAGCTCTCTCTATTTCCACTGGTTGCACGTGTTGATCTAATTTAAGTGTCATGGGTAGCGTTTGCTGAAAAACTAGTATCATTGCCCTCAAAGATTCCTATCAAATGAAGGCTATTTCTTCTGGACTTAATTCCCCTCCATTTTTCCTATCCTTTCCTTTAAGGAAGTATTGTCTGCCTTACCTTCACTAATTTCAATAGATGTTTCCTTCAGTTCATTTTCAAAGTGGCTCATATGCCCTTTTATCTCATTAATCTCATTAAGGATTCCTCTAATATCAGAGGAGATCTGATCCAACTTATCCATGAGGAAGATCTTGAGTGCCTCTATCTGCTGAGCTGCTTCAGGCCTGTGAGCTGCTTCTCCTGTCTGAGGCTCAGAGGAGTCTGGTTTGGGAGACCTTTTACTCCGAACCTTCTTGCTAGATTCCATTCTCTTGAGGTAAAAGTTAGTCCAAAAAGTTTTCAGCATGAGTCTGTAATGGATTTGGGTGTCCAGAGGAAAAATACTAACATTTAATACAGAAAAATAAGCAGGAAGTAAGGAGAGCAAGGATCAGGTAGCCATCTTTGTTCCACATACCACGTGATCCCCCCATAAATCCATTTTTAATGGGGAGGTAGAGGGCACTGCTACAAATGTAGGGCTTTCTCAAGGATTTTGGAAGCCTTGGGTACAGTGTTGATAGGAGACCATGGAAAATAAATAGAAATACTGTAGTCATTTTTTAGTCCAAAATTTTAACGCAAATGTTGGTGTGTTACATGTGTACGTCTCATTCTATGGCAGCCCACCTGTTTATTTGACTACTTTAGAAAAAATGCATCTTTGAGTTTGGGACATTGGAGTCACAAATTTAGTTTTTAAATTTAGGAGCATTTGTATGCTTGTGGTTTAGTTCTGTCTCATTTTGTACCCCTGGATATTTATGACCTGTACTGAAGCACATGTCGCACATGCCTTGTTTCAGCACTGGCTGGTCAGTTTTGGAGGTAGGGATGTAGCTAGGTGGGAATGGGCCCTGGTGTAGAGGATGGAATGGGCCCCCTGTTGGAGCACTCCACTCCCATGTGTATATGCATGTGGGCCCCTCAAGCTCATGGGCCCCAATGCGGTTGCACCTGTTGCACCTGGTATAGTTACACCCCTGCTTGGGGGTCCTTTCAGACTGGTCCTATGGAACCACACCTTAAGATAACACTGCATGATTGTGAGGAGTTAACATAAATAAATCTCTGCTTTAAAAAATACAAGGATGGAGTAAGTTAGCCAATTTTGGGGGGAAGGGTGAGGATTTATCTGCTTATCTATATGCAGAAAAAATATCTGCATACCTATAGTTATACCTATTACTATATACATGATATATTACTTTCTCGGGTTGCTCTAATTTGAAACAGAATAGCCCACTCATTACTGTGTGCAATAGAACATTCCATACTTAACAGTGAATTTTATCCTCTATTAAAACTCAATAGCAAGAGCTATCATAGTAGGACAACTCTGCAGCAGCTTTGCATAAGGACTTTATGATATATGAACATGGGAAACTCTCGTAATACAGTGGGTGTCATTAAAAAGCAAATAAACATTTACAGCCTGTGAAAGGTAACTTTACTGCTGATCTTGCAGTATTTCCTATTCTTAAGTAGCAGAAATATTGCAAATACTGCAGTAAAGTCAAATGCTGCAGTGTGGTAAATGTTGATATTTTTTAAGCACGCACCTCACTGCATGTAGATTAGAACCGTCGGTCACTTGGGATATTCATTTATTGCTCTAAGCTAAGATGCTTCATAATGAAGCATTATTTTATACCCTTGTTATAAAACAGGGAGATGTTTTAGTTCAAAGGATCATCAAAGTGGGACATTCTTATTCAAAATGCCAGAGAAATAAGTAAAGCTTGAGTGACTCGTGAAGATTAGTCCTGATATGAATAGCAAGTTAAGTATTAATGAATATTTTTTTTGCATTTTCAGATAGTGCTCCAAATATCTAAATGAATATTCACACTGAAAAGGATATTTACATACCTGTTAGCTATCCCCCCATTTTTCCAATTGTTTCAGTCAATTTTGTTAAGTTATTTAATCAAACATTATTATTTATATAGCACCAACAATGTACCTGGTGCTGCACAATCAATAGTTATCAACAGGTCCCTACCACCAGGGGGCTTACAATCTAAGAGACAAGGGAAGGAGAGACAAGGGAGTGGTGAACATCAGGAGAGACAAGAGTATATTCATGAGGTTGTGAAGTTGCAGATGCAGGTGTTTCACTTAGCTACATGGAACTAGATTCTGGGTGAGGGGAAAGAGGATGCAATTTCACTCATGATGAGCTACAGAAGGGCTGATGGAAGAGGAAGGTTTTCAGGCGGGATTTGAAAGTTGGAAGGGAGTAAGCATAATGATCGTATCCAAGGAGGGAGTTCCATGCATGAGGGACAGCAAGAGAGAAGGGCTAAGTCCTTTAGAGGAGCAAGGGGGTTGCAAGCAGGTGAGGGTGGGGGCAGAGGGAGAAGTGAAGCTCCCAGGCAGGAATGTGAGGGGGATACAAAAGCGGAGAGATATGGAGGAGGAAGGCCATGAAAAGCCTTGAAGGTGAAGACCAGAAGTCTGTGCTGAATACATTCATGTAAAGGGAGCCAGTGTAGGGTGGAGAGGAGGGGCTGAACGTGATCAAAGCGATAGGCTAGGAGGATGACTTTGGCAGAAGAACACTGAATGGAGATGGGGGGGCAAGATCAGAGCAGCGGAGATCAGTAAGGAGGAAGTTGCAGGAGTCAAGATGAGCGATGACTAGAGCATAGACTAGTTTTTGTGCGGTGGCAATAGTAAGACAGGGCCTGATTTTAGTAATATTATACAGAGGTAAGCAACTGGATTTCGCAACAGTCTTGATCTGAGGTGTAAAGGAAAGGGAGCAGTCAAAGATTAATCCCAGGCTACGTGCCTGAGGGACCGGCTGGATAGTGACTCCCTCAATGGAAACTGCGAGGGAGGTAGGAGGGGAATGTTTTGATCATGGTTCAATAGTCAGTTGAATAACCAAATAGCTGAACAAAATGACCCAAAAAATGGTGGGGGGGGGGGAACTAATGGAACAACTAAGTGTGAATAGTGTTTTGTACTAGTTATGACAGGACCCAAGTTGAAGAGGGTGACTTCAACAAATATGGTATTCACAGCAAATATGCATTTTCAGCACTAGTCCAGATATGGTAGGTTAGGAAACTTACATGGCTTAACATAAAGAAAACATTTTTCTGGGTCAAGAAGTTTCCATTAGTTATCAGATACAATGAGCAACATAGGTTAAGCAGGAGCACTGGCAACAGTAGGCAAACCATGGATGGCAATGCACACAATACGAGCTACAAGACAGTCCATCCCACAACTGGCATTGTGCTGTTGCCCCATAACAGCTATGGGGTAGCCGCTTAGGTTCTATGGGGTAGCCGCTTAGAAGCTACTCGATGAAGGGGAGAAGACCCCAGGAGTGATGGAGACAGTGATAGCTCTAACTAACACTGCCGAAATCAAATAAATAACCAAAATGACTGAAATTAAATCTCCAAAACAGATGCCAATTTCAGTAGCGGATATAATTCAGATATTGAGGAGAGTATCTGAAAAATCAAATTATTATTACTAATTAATTTATTTAGTTAGCTATTATTTAAGTAGCACCAGCAATGTGCCTGGCTTTGAACTGCCATGTTTGTAGAGATAGGTCCATGCCCCAATGGGCTTAAAGACTAAGATGGCAGGGGTGTGCACCAGGGACCCATGTCATTTTTCGTTTTTGTTTTTCATTATTAAAAATGATCATTTTCATTATCGTTAACAACATTTCATCTTTCATTATTGATGTCATTATCGGTATCAGTTTTGAGCGACAACGAAGATTTTTGTTTTGGTATTTTTTCCATTGTGGACTGTCAGTGCAAGCAGACACCTGTCGCAGACTTCTCAGAAGTTGCACTCCTTTCTCATTATAATGCAGTAGTAATAAGTACACAATGACAACATGAAGAATTACAAATATGCATGTCTAACCTACACCTAATAACCTATACTATATGCAATATATTCCTATCTAAATATCAATAAACTTCTATCTTCTATGTGTTTGTGGCAGGTCCCACTCTCTGGGCAAGTGTTTGCAGGATCCGGTCCCAAAGAGATTGACACTCCCAGGATACAATCAATAAGCAATTTATTTTACCCCATAGTCTCAGGCCAGGCACCAGACCTATGACCAGTCAACAATATACAACTGAGTTTAGTCCAACACAGTCCCAGACTAGCACCTCCAACTCACTTCCTGTTCTTCAGGCTTCTTGTTTAGGTCCAGGTCTCTTTCCTTCAGGAACCTCTCCAGGCAGCTTCTCAGGAGATGTGTCCTCCACAACGGTCCAGGTGTGGTCCTCCCCACCACCATTCCCTGTCCTGGGGGCCTCTCGGAGCCCCTCCCGGTCCTGGACAGTGTGTGTGCCCCCAGGGCTCTGTGTTATTCTCCCTGTCGTGCCGGACCATGGCTGGCTGCCCATCCACGGGGCTCCCTCTCCCCGGCCCCCTAGGGGCCCCTCATATCTGGGCCTTCCGTGAGACCATGTCTCTGTGCGACCTGTGGCATACCCCAGCCGTACAGCTGCTGCTGGGCACCCCGGGCAGCTGTGCGGGTGCCTTCGAGAGCCTGACCTCTGGGCTCCGTTACTTTGGCTATGAGGCGAGCGCTCGTGATTGCCGGCTGCACACAGAGGCCCTGGGGCTGGTTCGTTTCCCTGAGGGGCGCATCCCGGAGAAGCTGTGCTCTCATGTGCCCTGGACCAGGTCAGAGACCATGTCTGCGCTGGTGGTGTGCGGCCTGAGTGCCTACACGAAGTGCCTTGCTGGGGTGGCCCTGCCTTGGCCGTGTCCTACTTTTCCTGTGTTCACGGGGCCTGTGGGTACCAGTCAACCTGTGGGGTGGTGTACCATCGGCTGCTGGAGCTGGGACATCTTTCTTGGCCCCCTTCTGCTGCCTGCTGTGTGCCGGAGCCTTCCGCGGTGGAGATGTTGGCCCTGTTGGGGGTGTGGTCCCGTGTGGACGTCCAGCTGGCTCTCACCATGCATGATCCCTTCGAGGCCTACTACCTGATCACCCACCACATGTCCTTGAAGGGGTACCACCGGGGCTTACTGCATTGGCCCCACCTGGTTCACCGGGTGGGGCACCCGGGCCCTGGGCCCGCAGGGGCCCCCAGACGCAGCCTGTGACACCTACTGCTCCTCCTGGCCCCCCCGGTGTCGTGCCCCCATGTGGGCTCCCATCCTGGTCCGGGGAGGGTGGTCCCCACTGGCTGCTCCCGCACTGATGTCTCCACGGCGATGTGCTCCCGTCTGCTTTGTGGGGCGCTGCTGCCCCTGCCTGTGGCCCCAGACCACCTCCGGTCCCCCCCCACCCCTGTTGCCCATCCCGGTGGCTGGGTGCACCTCTCTGTGTGGCTCGCGACCCACCTGTGTGCAGCTACCGGTCCGCTCCCGCCACCCCTGGCACCTGCTGCACCCCCCCTCCTGGGTGCTTGTGTGAACTGGGGGAGTGTCACTGAACCTGCAGCAGGGCTCCTCTGGACCTGGCTACCCTCCATCTGCCCCTCTGTGACTTTGGGGCCACCGTTCTCCTCCAGGACCCTCACCGCTGGGCCACTCTGCAGTGCAGGCCCCCAGCATGCCTTGTTCTGGGGGTCCCGGCCCCCCCTTTCTGAGACTTGCTCTGTTGCTGTGGGGGCACCTCTGTGGCCTGGGGTGATGTGGGGGTGGGGGTTGCTGCAGCCTGTGCCCTGCCCCTTCGCGGTGCCCCCCCTCGTCCCTCCCGTTGTTCCTTGTGCTGTTTTCCGGG
>QEPC01005786.1:266480-290277 GCA_003113815.1 Sphenodon punctatus
GAGGATAGCCACCTACACCTGTGTGTTTCCCTGTCTCCACCCCCAGGTAGGCTGCTTATAGTAGGGGGCTGCGCTGAGGGCGGCGGCTGAAGGGCGGCGCCAAAGGGGCGAAGCAGCCGTTGGCGGAGCCATTAGCAGAGCCAAGGAGATGGAGGTGGCCTGCTCTGCATAATAGTTGAGGGTGAAGGCTGTGAACCCTCACCAGTCCAGGACTTTGCCATACAGCTGCCGCCAAGAGGGTCCCTGTGTTCGCTGTTGCCTCACCGTGTCCCCCACTGTTGGATTCTGCAGGCGGACAGAAGAGAAAGATATTGTGAGGGTTGGGGGGAGCACAGAGGACAGCCGAGAGGGCTGACCTATCCCCTCTAAAGGGCGTTTCGGGGCCGCAGGGGGTTATTGTTGTTCTGGGTTCTCCTTTGTACAGGGCTAGGGTGGTAGGGTGGGGGTGTAGGAGGGGGGGATACTGGGTGAACAGCCAGGTTTGAGGGGCCGGGATCAGGTGGATGGAGGGGAGGGCGCAGCCATTGGGGTCATACTGGGGCAGGGACGGTATGGTCCACGGGGTGGTAAGGCACAGGCCCTTAGGGGTCCAAGGTGCCTAAGGGGAGTGCAGGTTATCATTCCTCTGCTGAGAGAGAGGGAGGTGCCGGGTCCAGGGTCCGCATGTGGGGGGCTGCTGCTGCTAAATGCGAGGTCCGTGGTGAACAAGGCCCCAATTATCCAGGACTTAATCTTGGATGGGGCTGTGGACCTCGCATGTATTACGGAAACCTGGCTGGACAATCTGGCCGGTCCAACTTTGGCAGATCTTGTTCCGTCTGGGTATGCCGTGCAGCATCAGCCCCGCACGGGCGGCCGGGGAGGTGGTGTAGCTATCATTTTTAGGGAGGATTGGCCTGTTAGGAGGTATCCAGTTAAGGAGATTATGGGTATCGAGGTCCTTCACGTGGTGTTCGATTTGGCCGGGGACAAGCTAGGGGTGTTGCTGGTGTACCGGGCCCCTTCCTACCCGGCAGCATCCCTTGCCGCTCTAGCAGAGCTGGCCTCGGAGGTGGCGTTGGGCTCCTCCAGAACTTTGGTTCTGGGGGACTTCAACATCCACGCCGATGCCGGCCTGTTTGGGGTGGAGCGAGAGTTCATGACCGCCATGGCAACCATGGACTTGCCCCAGGAGGTTACCTGCCCGACCGATGTGGGGGGACATAGCCTCGACCTGATCTTCGATTCTGGCCTTGAGGCGGGGGGTCCGGTTGTGGGGGAGGGTACAGCGGTGCCCTTGTCATGGACGGACCATTATCTCCTTCAGGCCAGTCTTCTAGCACACCCCCTCCATTAGGGGAAGGGACCAGTTAGGATGGTCTGCCCTCGGAGGCTGATGGAACCCCAGCGGTTCCAAGAGGTCCTGAGGGAATTAACCCTGGACTTGGATGGCCACTCTGTGGATGAGCTAGTCCAGCATTGGAACAGTTTGCTGGAGGAGGCCATTGACAGGGTGTCTCCGAGATGCCTTCTGCCTCGGTCTCGTCACCACAGTACCCCCTGGTTTACTGAGGGGCTGTGGTGTATGAAGCTTATAGGCAGGAGGCTAGAGGGATGCTGGCGTCGGACTCGATCTGACTCCGACCGTCTTCTCCATAGGGCCCATTTGCGGTCCTATGTTGAGGCTGTGAGGACGGCGAGGAAGGAGTTCCTTGCTGTCCTCATAGCGTCTGCGAAGTCACGCCCGGCGGAGCTGTTTCGGGTGGTGCGGGGGCTGGTTAGTCCGGCCTCCCTCCGCCTTGATGGGGACTTGTCCCAGGCCCGCTGTGAGGAGTTTGTCAACTACTTCGCAGACAAGATTGCTCGGATTCAGACCGACTTTGACGCTGGATTGATGGCAGTAGGGGAAGAGCGCGGGGGGACGGAGGTCCCGTCTGGTCCAGCTTCGTGGGGAGAGTTTCAGGAAGTGACGCCGGCCGATGCGGTGGATGTCCTGGGGTCTGTGAGGGCCACGTGTTGTGAACTGGATCCGTGCCCGTCCTGGTTAATAAAAGCTTCCAGGGAGACGTTGGGGACGGTGCTGGCGAGGGTAGTGAATGCGTCCTTTCGGCAGGGGAGGTTGCCGCCCTGCCTTAAAGAGGCTGTGGTGCGCCCCCTGCTGAAGAAACCATCGTTGGACGTAGATGCGCTCGCCAGCTACCGACCTGTCTCTAACCTTCCCTTTTTAGGGAAGGTTATTGAGCGGGCAGTGGCGCTCCAGCTCCAGGTTCATCTGGATAACATCGGGCTCCTTGACCCTTTTCAATCTGGGTTCCGCCCCGGCTATGGCACCGAGACGGCGTTGGTGGCCTTGGTAGACGACCTCCGCCGGGAGATGGATGCAGGATGTTCAACATTTCTCATCCTGCTAGATCTCTCGGCCGCTTTTGACACCGTGGACCATGGGCTGCTGCTGAGACGGCTGCGTGACCTGGGGGGTCTGGGCGGGACCGTTCTTGAATGGTTCCGCTCATTCCTCTCGGGGAGGAGCCAACGGGTGGTGCTGGGGGAGGAAACATCGTGCCCCCGCGCTTTACCGTGTGGCGTTCCGCAGGGATCGATCTTGTCTCCGTTGTTGTTTAATATCTATATGCAGCCCTTGGGGGAGGTCGTGAGAGGGTTCGGGGTGCGTTGTCACCAGTATGCTGATGATACTCAGCTGTACCTCTCCTTTTCTACTGACCCAGACCCTGCTATCTCGTTGCTATCCCAATGTTTGGAGGCCGTGGCGGATTGGATGCGGCTGAGCAGACTGAAGCTCAACCCAGATAAGACGGAGGTGATGGTGGTGGGGAGGGCGAAGGGGGTGGTGGCCCCCCTAGTTGGGGGGGTTTGCCCTCCTGTAGCTCAGCAGGTCCGGAGTCTGGGGGTCATATTGGACGCAGACCTGCGTCTGGAGCGGCAGGTGGAGGCAGTCGCTAAGGCTGCCTTCCGCCAGCTTTATCTTGTACGTAGGCTGCGTCCGTATGTCTCTGGCCCGGACCTGGCCTCCCTCATCCATGCCTTTGTCACCTCGAGGCTCGACTACTGCAACGCGCTCTACGTGGGGCTTCCCTTGTTCCTGGCCCAGAAGCTGCAGCTAGTGCAGAATGCGGCGGCTCGTCTCCTTACGGGGACAGGCCGGCAGGAGCATATTACACCTGTGCTCCGAGTTCTGCACTGGTTGCCAATAGTGTACCGAGCCAGGATCAAGGTTTTGGTGATGATCTATAAAGCCCTACACGGTCTGGGCCCCTCATACCTCAGGGACCGCCTCGCCCTCCGCACCCCAGACTGGCTACTGCGGTCTGCTGGGAGTGCCTTCTTGGAGGTCCCCCGTGTTAAGCGGGGGGCCACAATGGAGAGGGCATTCTTGGTGGCCAGGCTGCGCCTTTGGAACGCCCTTCCGGAGGAAGCTCGCCTGGCCCCCAGCCTGCTGACATTCCGACGAAGTTGTAAAACCTGGCTATTCGCCCAGGCCTTTGGGGAGGGTGAGAGGGGAGGGTGAGGGGTTTTTAGCTCCCCCATCTTACCTATTATTTATTATGTATTTATTATATTTAGCCCTGTTTTAATATTTTTATATTATTGTATTGGATGTTTTAAATTGTTTTTATTGTGTTTTAATTGTTGGAAGCCGCCCCGGGCTGCTTTAGCAGAAGGGGCGGGGTATAAATCTATTAAATAAATAAATAAAATAAAATCCCACAGGGCTCTGCACCCAACATAGAAGAAGCAAGCAAACACCCTGCAGGGTGGGGTGGGGGTATCTGGCTATCTCTCACTCTCCCCTCTCCCCCCACCAGAGAAGTGTGGGGACAGAAAGCAGCTGGGATGGACCAAGGCAGGGAGAGTGGACACACTTGGCTAGTATCCATCTCACACTGCGCTGTCATTCCACCTCAATCAGAAGCAGCCACTCCAGCCACGGCACCAGCCACCTGGGTGCCAGGGTCAAGTTACTGGCAGGGAGGGCTGTGGCCAAGATGTACAAGCTGCCACCCTAGCCCCGGAACCCACCATGATGGGTCTGGGGCCGTCATTCATCTCACACCGTGCTGTCATTCCACTGTGCTGTCATGCCTGGCAGCCTGCAATGCCCAGCCAAGTAGGGGTACCAAGTCAGTCACCAAGCCCCAAGCCTTTCCGGGCTCTGCTGTTGCTGCTGCCGCTGGGTCTCAGATGGCCAGCCATGCCCCCATGGGAATCCCCAGGGGCCAAGCGCTGAGCCTGCCTGCCCGGGCAACCTGGGGTGCCAAGCCCCAAGCCTTCCCTGTCTCTGCTGCTGCTGTGTCTTCGACAGCCTGCCATGCCCCCCACAGGCACCCCTGGAGCACCCCAAGCCTCCAGGTGGCTGAATTTTCCAAACATTCAGAGGAGGGGGTCCAAACTCCGCGGGACCAAACCCACGAACCCAAACTAAGTTTTTGGGCCCAGCGTCTGAATAGCCGAACATCCGAACCCCGTTCTGTTCACGCATCCCTAACAGTTCCTTGTTCTGCAGCTGCTTTAGTTTTTAAAGCTTACACAAGCTTCCTGCAGCCTAGAGTGGGGTGTGGGTCCTCCCTTGCCTTTTCCTACAACCCTCCCTGGGACATTCAGACCTTCACAGACCAATAAGTACCCCCTTGCTTCCACTACCTTTCTCCCAGGGTTTAATAGGCTTTTTGTCTTATTTCTTTTCCCATCTCTGTTTAGACTCATTATATACCAACCTAGCCATCCTCCCTTTCTGTTCCTGTGGCAACCACTCAGTCCAATACCTTCTGACCCACCTTATATTCTAGACCTATTCCAGCCTGCATAAGACCTCCAAAAGCTCCCTCTCCACTCATCCCAGTCTGGGAACTCTTTTCTTCATTGCTTTTTCTCAGCTCAAGTCTCTTTACCTCTATTTTTAACTCTTGGATCTCTCTCTTCAGATCCTCATTTTCCTTAACCAAGTTCTACCTAGTGATAGTTAATTGCTTCATTTCTCAACCTCTTTTCCCTAGAACCTCTTTTGTCAGGCCACTCTGTATGTTCAGGTCTATTTTATCAGGGAGATCCTCATTACTGCTCCTCTCTCTGTTTCTCCACTTATCCAGGGCTTCCAATGTCAAGCCTGCCTGTGTTTCCTTCACTATCAGTTTTTTTCTCTCTCTCTCTCCCTGTGGGGATTTCCCCTTCTACTAGGGATTTTCCTTTGAGTGGGACATTCTCTTTTAAATTGGCCCTCTTTATTACAGACCCAGCAGATCTTTTCCTCTGCTGGGCTCTTTCTTCAGCCTGTTACTTCACAGGTAGCCTTTTCATTAGGTTTTTGCTCCTTTTTTCCAGGGCAGTTTCTTTGCAGGTGTCCTGGGCTATTACAAGTCCAGTACCTTTTACATCCCACTATGCAGCAATACCTCTTTATATGTCCCTCTTGCCCACATGTATAGCAGTCTCAGGGTCCCCTTCCTGATATAACTCCCTTCACTTACAAAGGGGCACCATCTGTACAAGTGTCCCCACTGTCTACAAACATAGCAAAGCCTTGGGGCTCCCCATTTGACTACACCCTGGTACTGGTCCTCCCATGCTGTCTGTCGGCATTGGTGCATCCTCCGAACTCATGGGCTATGTTGTTCCATCTCCAGACTGGGTTGCTGTTGCATCTCTAGCTCCACCCACCTCCAGGGAGTTACTGATTTCCACTGTTCAGGATGCAGTCCTCCTACTCCCCTCTTTCTCCTCATGTTGTGGGGTTGGGGCAAACCTCCTTGCTGCAGACCACTTGAGCCCCCAGTCTTTGGGAAAGCTCCCTTGCACCTTGCTCCTTCTTTCTCCACTGTCGGGAGCAATCCTCTCCCGGGTACGATACTCTTAACACTCCTGTCTCAGGATCTTACTGCCTTTGGGGACACTGGAACTCCCTCCCTGCCCTCGTCCGCCTTGCCCCCACCCTCCACGTCTTCAAGTCCCTCCTCAAAACCCACCTCTTCCACTTCGGGGGGATGATTATCCCCCACCTGTTATCTGTAAACTCCCAACTTACTGCAACCAAGCCAAGAACATGTACCTGAGCTCCCGCATACTTATGAATGTCACATCCCTTGTCTCTCCCTCTGTTCCCCCCTCCCTGTCTCCCCTCCCCCTGTCTTTAGTTTGTAAGGTTTCAGGCAGGGACCGTGTCTATCTTATTCCTTGTAAAGCACCAGGTACATTGCTGGTGCTATATAAATGCTAATAAATCATCATTATCATCATCATCATCATCTTCATCACAGGGTGCCATTTAACTTCCTGGGACCTGCTTGTGCTGTTTATTGGCCAGGGATTATATTCATCAGGTCCTTCCCCTCCTGTCACAGGCCCAGTTCAAGAGTTCAACACTGTTTCTGGCTCCAAGATGTCTGCTCCCTCCTTCTGTCTCACATTTCCCTCCAAAAAACACCTGCCAGGCAATAACAAAATCAATAATGACTTTTGTTTTCATTATTGATTTTGTTATTATTTATCTTCGTTATCATTATTGCAATAATGATAATGAAAACAAAGAATTTTATTAGCATTATCCATGTACCTAAAATGAAGTGCATACTCATATAGGATGGACAAGGGGAGGTGGGACAAGCAGAAGGGCACATAAGAAGGGACAAGGATAGGATTATGTCCCTGAAACTAAAAAGTTGTAGGTGCACATGCTTAGCTTAGTTGCAAGGGAGGAAGGGGGACCCTGACGGATGCAAAAGTATAAGAAAGCAATCTATGGGGTGAGAAGCTAGGGAAGGCCTAGCTGTTGGGGTATAGTTCTCTTAAAAACATACATAGGCCCAGGCAAGTAAACTAGCATAGCTTGTTTCTTCCAGCATACAGCAATCAATGCAAATCTATGCATTAGTTATGAGATATTTTAATTCCAAAAATAAACATTCTGTGATTGATTAATTTTACACAGATGTTGTCTATATAGCTGTTTAATTAGAGCATGCTGGCAGAGACTGTTAATTCTTCATCAAGTTGCCGAGTCCAGTGCATTCTGCTTCTGCCAGGGAGGGTGACAGTTGGCACAATGACTTGGGCTCCTGGTCAGGGGACCTGACACTTGGAGTGGAGTCAGCACATTATGAAACAAGCCAAATTCCATCAGCCTAATAAACATACCAGACTGACAAACAGAAAGCTGTCTAATTGCTGATGCTTCTGCCTTTGCTTTTCTGCTATTGATGGGGGTTGGATATAACTGGATTGGAATGTCTATTTCATGATAATGTTGTTCAAAGAGTTGGAAGAGCCAGCCAACCATGACCTGGAAGAGAACAAAATCAGCAGTCTTGTCTACAGCTTTGTAATTTGCTTTAGCTAGACAACCTTCTGAATTCTTGTAACTCCGTGTCACTGGAATATTCTAGCAGTGCAGGCGGAGGGAGTTTCTTACCTGAGGTTAATTTAGTGCTCATGCTGGATTAACAGCCTTGTGAAGTCCTCTATTTATTCACATCCTGAACCACTGAATTGGAAGATCCCACCACTGTATCATGAATGTCTTAATCCAGACTCAGAAAGGCCACATCTATGGGTGAAGTTAGGAGGAAATTAATTCTTCTACTAGCTCATTCTTTCCCTCTGCCAAGACTAAAAGAAAGGATGCCAATTATTACAAATATTATTTCTAAAATGTGGACATATGTCCACTATGATCAAGACATAGATGCCACCTATCTGGATGGATTTAGCAAAGGTAAGTCACGCCTCACTAATCTGTTGGAATTCTTTGAGGGTGTAAATAAGCATGTGGACAAGGGAGACCCAGTAGATATAGTGTACCTGGATTTCCAGAACGCATTTGATAAGGTCCCACATAAAAGACTCTTGAGAAAATTAAAAAGTCGTGAGATAGGAAGTAGTAAGACACTACAGATTAATAACAGGTTAAAGGCTAGGAAGCAAAGATTAGGACTGAATGGTCAGTTTTCCCAATGGAGAGATGTAAAAAGTAGTGTGCCCCAGGGATCTGTATTGGGAGGGGACCAGTGCTGTTTAATGTATTCATTAATGATCTGGGAAAAGGCATTAATAGTGAGGGGATCAAATTTTCAGATAACACCAAGTTATTCAAGTTAGTTAAAATACAAGCAGATTGTGAAGAACTGCAACAGGATCTTACGAGACTGGGTGCCTGGGCATCTAAATACCAGATGAGATTTAATGTGGACAAATGCAAAGGGATGCACATAGGGAAAAATAACCCAAACTATGAGTACACAATGCTGGGTACTAAGCTAGGAATTACCACTCATGAAAAGGATCTCGGAGTGATTGTGGACAATACACTGAAATCCTCAGCCAAGTGTGCAGCAGCAGTCAAAAAAGAGAACAGAATGTTAGGAGTTATTCGCAAAGGGATAGAGAATAAAACTGAGGATGTCATAATGCCTCTATACAAATCAATGGTAAAACCACACCTGGAATATTATGTGAAGTTCTGGTCGCCCCGTCTCAAAAAAAGACATAGCTGAACTAGAAAAGGTACAGAGAAGGGCAACAAGAATGATAAAGGGTATGGAACAGCTTCCGTACAAAGAGAGGCTTGACAAGCTGAGTCTCTTCACCTTAGAGAAGAGAAGACAGAGAGGGGACATGATAGAGGTTTATAAAATCTTGAGTGGTGTGGAATGAGTAGATAGGGAACGGTTAGTTACCCTCTCAAATAGTAATAGAACTAGGGGACACTCCATGAAACTAACTGCCAGCAGTTTTAAAACAAATAAAAGGAAGTAGTTTTTCACTCAACGCATAATTAACTTATGAAATTTGTTGCCAGAGGACGTTGTCAAGGCCAATAATATAGCTGGGTTTTAAAAAGGACTGGATAAGTTCTTAGAGAATAGGTCCATTAATGACTATTCACCAAGTAGCTTACGGGATGAACTTCTTACTGTCGGGAGCTGTGAGTAAACAATGGGGAATGGATTGCCCATTGTGACTGTTGGTTCTTCTCCCATGTGATCAAGATTGGCCACTGTTGGAAGACAGGATGCTGGGGTTGATGGACCATTGGTCTGACCCAGTATGGCACTTCTTATGTTCTTATAAGGCACCAAACAACTATCAGACTGAATCAAATTTTAGGCAGTATCAAACTGGGCCAAATTTAAAGTAGTGAGCTACAGATCTGTGACCTATTAAAGAGGTCCTTCCAGAGCCAACTGAGCCCAGAAAAGGTTGGCTGAAAATTATAGTTCACTTCAATACATGGGGACAAGTATATCAAGATCTTTTTCTATTAGTTTTGCTTATGTGGCTATTTAGTCTCAAAATAAAGTACAATGGGCATTATTTTATAGACAGGGAGCTTTTTGGAGCCCTGAACTGCTCCAGGCACCCACCCCCATGGCCACCAGTTATGAGTTCCACCTGGGTCCCTATCAGTCAGACCAGCAGTGTCTGAGCCACCTGCACAGTACCTCCCCCTGCCCCTCACAACATAGACTTGCAAGCACTAATGTGATGCTCTAGGCTGGCACCCACAACTCCATGGTGCTGAATGAGGCAACAAAAAGACATGCACTGAGATGCACTGTGGGTCCTCCGACAGACAGAAAGAAGTTCCATGTTCAGCTATTGCCCAGAGTTTGGGCAGCCTGCTCCATGTGGCGACCTTCAGGAACTTATGGAGCACCACCAGCAGGGTTGCCCCAGAGCAACCTCAGCCAGCTCCAGGTGGAACATCTGGCAGGTGCCCTTTAGATGGAACGGTCTATCTGGGAATGACAATGGCACCCATGCAGCTTTTGGCCGTTTCTTTGCACACATTGGGGCAGATCCCATGCCTCACTGAAACTGCCCACACCACCATTGCAGACACATTGTACCACATGGAACTCATCCACATGCACACACGGACATGAATGCAAGATCCGTGGTACATGGGATCAACTTCAATGTGTGCTTCAAAATATGGTAAATGTTTCTTGTATAGAATTTCATGCTTTTCAATTATACCAAACAAATGTAAAGTTACTCCCAATAAAGACAATTAAAAATGTGAATGTCACGGTGAGTAGGGGAAGGGGAAGGAGAGGGTAAGGCGTAAAGGGGAACAAGAGAGCACACACGAGGATTCAAGGGTAATAAGAAAAGGGGCGGCTCAATCTCGGGAACAATTCTCGGTAGGAAGGAGATATAGTCCCTCAGGTTGTAGGGTGGGCTTTCCCTCTTACTCAGAAGGCAACCCTTTTCATCATAGGGACTGAGACAGTGAGCCAATTGCCCCAAGGGGAAGGAAGACAATACACCAGGGTTCCAGGCACTCATGGGGATACTCAGGGCCCAGGACAAGGTGAAGTTTAGTGAGGAAGGGAAGGGTGGATCCAGGGGGAAGGGGAAAAGGGGAACTGGGATGCAAGTGGGGAGGAAAGGACACTTACTCAAGATATGCAAGGATTTCACCACTGGGACCAATGAAAGGGATCAGGTATAGGGGCAGGGAACTTCACGGGGACGATACCGTTTATACTCCAACAAGACAAGACAAACACAGAGACTAGGAAACACTCACTAACGCGCACTCACCACTGATTCAGTCAAGGGGAAGGGAAGGTAAACACAGGAATCCAGACACTCTCAACACACTCTCTCTCTCTCTCAAGGTACAATGATCCAAGGAACACTCCAGACAACCAGGAGCCATCCTCTCACCAACGTTTACCAGCGGGGTCTACAGGTCCCGCCGGTGTCTTATATAGGCCTCAGTCCCTGGCCATGCTGTTGCGTTAGGGGCGGGGTCAGAGCTCACGGCTGTTCCGTCTGATGGGGATTGCATTGGGGCGTGTTCTTTCCTTGAGCCCTGCACTGAGCGTAGCTCCACCCCCTGGCCGCCACAGCTGTCCCCCTGTTGGCTTTTGCAGCTGCTTGCAAGCTGTGGGGAAACCCCCGCAGAGCTCTCATCAGCCCTGCGGACCGGGCGCCTCCTGACAGTGAATGGTTCTTAGCATACATTTTCATATCCATAAAGTATTGATGAAAGTCAAATGAAGAATTGCTTAAGAATACCTTCCCCATTCAGCTGAAAGAGGGTATCCAGAAAAAACAGTCACCCCATCAAATTTGGGGTTCCAGAATTGACCGGGAAGCTCATTCTCCCACACGCCTACTGCTTCTCCAGCTCCATGCGCACCCCTGCTATGGAGACTGTGGCATGATACCCAGCTAAGGTGAGTAGTGATCTGGGCAAGAAGGTAGAGGTGTGCATCAGGGACCCATGTTGTTCTTCATTTTCATTTTTCTTTTTCATAAATATTGACATTTTGTTTTCGTTTTTGCTTTAGTTTTTGATTTCCATTTGTTCAAATGGAAAAGACATTTTTGGATGAATGTTTTTTGTTTTTCATTATATTTGGATGAAACATAGTAAGATTGTATCTACAATTGAAAGCATTATATGTACCAAATTTCAGAAAGATTAGATAAAGGAATCCAATTTTATAAGCAGTTGTATTATGTTATTTTGCAAAAATCTGCATATACATTCCTGGCTTTAACTTCTTTGTTTCCCATCTAATGTGGTTGAAACATGGCAAGTTTATATCCCTCCCCACATTTACTATCTTAACCAAATTTCAGAAGGATTGTATAATGGATCCTGGTGGTATAAGCAATTAACTTATAAATGTATGTATGTATGGTAGTCCAACCAGTATATATGAACTTTGGTCGGGCTGTATTTCTCACCTTCAGGATCATCTCTGAGAAATATTGGAAAGCTGTGATAAAGGGTCCCAATTTTATAAGCCTCCACACCATATGCAGAAAATGAACCTAAGCCAGGGATTCTCTTACATGTCACTGTTGTATAAGATCGGTTTGTGATGCCAATTGGCCAGCAGAAATGTCAACCAAATATCCTCATTCTTTGCTGTGACCACCCCAACTTCTCTCCCCCACTTGTTACTGGGAAGTCAGAAGCATCTGTTTAGGAAAGAGCCAATAGAGATTCTCTTACGCCCTCTGTCACGGCGCTGCAGGATGTGACTGTGATGATAATTGGCCAGCCTGGATGTGTAAACTATGTCTCCTGATTGCTGGGATGCTATCCCCAAAGTCCCAGTTATGCCCTTTCTATGCCCCCCTATGCCCACCTCGAAGTCACCACCAATTGGTCCTGTAAAGCTGGAAGCATGCAGTAATTGGCCAGTGAATGTGTCTGTTGTCTGTCAATCTCTTGGGTTACTCCCCATCCTCCCTCCTTCAGCCTCCCTCCCCCTGCGATACCACATGGCTGCCTGTGACTGGCACTGCATGAGCTTCTATTTATCTGAATAATAGTCTTGAACGGGACAACTTGAATTGCTTATAAAATTGGGACCCTTTATCAAATTGTCCTGTATTTTGGTATATATGACAGGGAAGGTGTGGGATACATTCCTGTCAAATGTCTTGTAAACAACATTCTGTTAGCTAGCAAGAGTCTGAGCACCCAGTAGAATGCTTAAAAGCTGTGCTGAGCCCGCCTCTTCCCTTCAGCTCCCCCTCCCATCTTTCCAGATGTCCCAAAGACAAATTTATCCCATATTTTTCCCAAAGACAAATACACAGTTATCCTTGGTCAGCAGCAAAGAGGGCTTTGGTCCTAGTAAAGGAATGCTTTGTGAGGTATACCTGAGCAATTCCCTAGCGCTTGCTCTGGTTGGAAATATCAGCTGACACTGGATCTTATGTAATGTTGTTGTAGCTGGTTTTGCTCTCTCAGATTGGCTTGTTTAATAAAGCATTGTAGCCTTTATATCCCACACACACATTTTCCTTGCCTTCTTCCATCAATGTAGTGCCAATAACCAAATTGTCGTGACATTGATTATAGGCACAAATTTGCGACAAATACATTTAATTTTTTTTATTCATGATAAATCAAAGGAAATTCTATGTGCATTCAGAATCCCCAGATTATGATTGTCCTTGTCTCCAACTACTGTTAATCTCCTGAGACTCTGGATACACATCACACTGTGGTATGTAAAACCTAAGTATAGGCTTGTACAAAAACATAATTTTAGAACCACAAATCATATAGAAGGTGCCTAATATGAGGTTCATATCCAACAGTGAGTTTAGTTCCAGTCAAAGTGTTCAGTGGTCAAAAAGTGTTTCACCAACTCACAAAAGGAAACTTTTTACTCTCACCATGACATAGGACATTTTGAGTTTCATTGCCTGGATTTGTCTTTGTTAACGCTACTGTTTTTGATTCTTTGTCTTGAGGAAGGATGTTTGGCTTCTATGGAGCCTCATCAACCAAACGGTAAAATCAAAGAGGTGAACCAAATCTTAGTTGCCTTTTGCATTTTGGCCTTGCCTGGACATGAATTAGGGAAAGGAAAGAAAAACCTTTGGTACTAGTAGCACTAGTGTGCATGCACAGCAGTCAAAATGCTATAAATTTCAAGGTAATTTTTCAAGGAATTCAGCAAAAGCTGCTGCGTAAAGTGGTGCAAACTGGGTCATTTCAATTCATATTTTTTTTTTTTTTAGGTTTTGTTGTTCAAGCCAGAAGAGTTTTATGTCTGTTCTGGAGAAAGTGGTTTGAGAAATGCAGCCTTAATGTGGCATTTAGGGATGTGCGAACAGAGTTCAAGGTTTTGGTGTTCAGCCCGAACTCAGGGTGTTTGGGCCGTTCCTCCAGGCTGCACAGGTGGAAGGGGCGCTGGGGCTCACCTCCCCTTACCCCCTCCCCGCCCAGCCTGGTAAAAAAAAAATTAAAAAACAAAAACAAAACCCCACCCCAGGGATCGACCTACCTGGTGGTGTCGGGGCTCTGGCCCTGGGTCTGGCAGTGGCGGCAGCATTGGCAGGTCCGGCTACGACGGGACTCCGGAGTGCTTCAGACCTCTTCTAGCCCTTCCAGGAACTGAAGGAGGGCTTCCGGCCCCTCCCTTTTGGTGATCAAATGGGATGGGCCAGAAGCCTCCTTCAGTTCCCGGAAGGTCTAGAAGAGGCCTGAAGCACTCCAGAGTGCTGCCGGAGCTGGACCTGCTGCCACTGCCACCGCCAGACCCAAGGCCGGAACCCTGGCACCACCAGGTAGGTTGATCCCTGGGGTGGGGGTTGGGGGTTAAAAAAAAGATTTTTACCAGGCTGGGCAGGGTGTGGGGGAGGTGATCCCCGGCGCTCCTTCCACCCGCGCAGACTAGAGGGGTAGGGAAAACTGGGTTCCCTCTGCCCCCAAACAGGTTCGGTGAAACCAAACAGGTTCAGTGAAACTAAACAGCTTCAGACCGAACAGCCCGAAACCGAATGGTTTATGGGGGGCAGAACACCGAATGGGACAAACGTCGAACCCCCTGGTGTTCAGACATCCCTAGTGGCATTTTGATTTCCTAAGCAATATTTGCTTCTTTTCTCCTCCCCTTTCTCCTGTGCAATCTAATTTAATACACTCCTTGTTGTTTTTTCTCTCTAAAAAGACCTAAAATATTAGGTGAATCATAGTTAAATGAACTTTATTTGTTTAAAGATCACCCTGTTGTTGTTTTAAAAGTACAATTAATATTTCATTCTTGGAGATTACAGAACAGTCAGCAAGCTGTTCCTCCACATGATCTTTCTTCAGCTCTGCACAATTTTTATATACTAAAGCTTTCAGAATTAACTGTAAATTTCATTGCATGGAGTGGTGTAGGCCTGAAAGAACAAATCATGGCAAATGCTGTTTCCACTGGAAACAGGTCATTCACCTTCATTCAGGGCTGGCACTACTGCGGGGTGGATTTGGGTGGCTAACCTGGGCACCACGAGGCCCTGCAGCCAGCTTGCCTTGCTTGGTCCGCACTTAGGCCAAGGAAAACCAGCACTGGCCCACTGGCTGCCCCACTGGTCTGCCCGAGCCCCCTTGGCAGCAGCCTGGATGGGGGGGGAGGATAACCCCCCCACCTGCCCACCCACTCACTCACTCACTCGCCTGATGCTGCTGCTGCCACCGCTACTTACTGTCTCAAAGGCCCTGCATCACCATGAGTGTGCACATGCTGGAGCCACCATGTTTCCTAGTCTGGCATGCTGGGAAATGTAGCCCCAGCATGCAAGACTAGGAAACTGGTTTGTGCAGGGCGGTGCGGGGCTTTTGAACATCAGCAGCAGAAGCAGGCGACTGCGTAGGGGATCCGGCCGCAGTTCCTCCCACCCCCCCACGTGTGTGCGTCTGTCTGTCTGAGTGACAGTGTATGAGTGAGAGAGTGTGTCTCTCTGTGTGAGTGCATGACAGTGTGTGCGTCTGTCAGTCTAAGAGAGAGAGAGAGTCTGTGTGTTTGTGTGTGAGTGAGAGAGAGTCTGTGTCTGTCTGTGAATGAGTGTGTGTGTGTGTGTGTGTGTGTGTGTGAGAGAGAGAGAGAGGGGGGGGAGAGAGAGAGAGGGAGAGAGAGAGAGAGAGAGATTGGTGAGTGTGTGAATTCCCAAGCCGCTCTTGGTCTGAGACTAAGTGGGGGCAGAGAATGAGGGAGACTGGGTGAGGTAGGGTAATTGTAATTGTAATTTATTCATGGCACTAGCTCTCACCATAGCCCATACAAAACAACAAAACAGACAACCATAACAACAAACAAAATAAAATAATACAATGATACAATATAACAGAGTAAGCCGTAGCAACTTTCCGATCTCTAAAATCTAGACCATAAACATTATGACTACTATAACTTATGACCTTTAGGGACCGAATGAAGGCATGGAACTAAGACTACCTAAGACTGTACAGGGGTTATCCCAGCTAAACTTCCCCCTTAAGCCTAAGTACGGCCTTCATCGAACCGCACCTTACGATAACAAATCATTTGAGTTATTATCACATCACTTCATACATCTTGTGCAGTCAAATAGCCACATATTGATAGTACAAGCATTAGATATCTTGCCAAATAAATCGATTGCAACAAGGCAAACACCTAATTAGGGAGTCTGGAAGCAGGGGCAGGGGATCTGGTTTGTCTGTGTGAGAAGGGTTTTTTGTAAGGATTGGGTCAGAAGGCTGGGTAGGTGGGTCAGAAAGCTGGTAGGTGGGGGCAAGGGGTCGGCAGAGGATCTGGGGGCGGGTCTGTGTGGGCAAGGTGCTTGTCCATATTCATGTTCACCTGGGAGGCTTGCGTGATCACTACAATTGTCAAAGGGATGTAGACAAGGCTGTAGGAAAGTGGGTGAGGCTGAGGGGCCCCCCGCATTTTATCTTTGCCCTGGCCCCCGCAGTTTCTAGGGCCAGCCTTGCCTTCATTTGCACAATAAGAAACATAAGGGTTTTTCTACTGTTTTCACCATTTGTTGTTATTTTTTGCAAGTTGAATATAACTGCTACACGACTGATTCCAAGCCCTGTGTGTGCCCGGCATGCACCCCAGGGGCTGTGGAGATGCAATAGTGCTGGGGAAGTGCTGGAAAATGTCATAAAACTGCTGTAAAACATTAATAAAAGTTCTCAAAAGACCTGAGAAAATTACAAAAATTATAGTAAATGATGAAAAGTGATGGGGAAATGCTAAAAAGTGATGAAAATGACAGAAAAATGTTAGAAAGTAGCAAAACTGATAGGTGATGATTGAAAATCACAGGCACCAGTATTGGCAATGGCAGAAGGATGAGAAGTCATGAGACACTGACAAAGTACCAACGAACATTCGCAAGTGATCCCAAAAGGTTGGTATTTCATTGTGGAACAGGAACACTTGCTTTCCTCTCAGCCCTAGAGTGGGGACCCTTGAATGGGTTTAGAACAAAGACTTAATTTAAACGTGTCCAGTGCTGATTTTTAATCTGATTATCAGTTACCTACGTAGAAACAACAGGCTGTGCCCGAAGAGCCTGGAGCTTTATAGTTTTCGAAAAGGGGGAAATGAATTTAGTTCTGTTTGTTTTAGGCATTTCTTTCTGTGAAAAACATTAAAATGGGTATAATTCATGTTTTCAACCCAGAAAAAGAAGGGTGCTTGGTAGGTACAGAAGGTGGGGATATTTTCAAAAATCCCCAAGTGATTTATTTGTATAACTCCTATTGACTTGCCCTGGTCCTAAGAAGAGCTGAAACAGGGAGTGGGCTTATTATTCACTGGTATTGTCCACATTTTTTGATAACCCTTCAGCGATCCAAACACTTAATTAACAATTTTATTTGCTCATATTCCTAAACAACAAAACAAAGAAGAGAAACAAGAAAAAATGCAACCCCCCTAAACAATAGACAAAACAGTGCTCTGGCGGATTTGCCTGTAGACCTCAATTGCCGCTGTCATGGGTTTGGGAGTCCGCACCCCCACTTTACCGGGTTTGAGTGACTCACTTTCCCTTGCGCACAGTTCTCTTGAATCAGTTCTCTCTCTGGCTAATTCAAGTGTGCCTCAATGAAACTCCTTTGTCACACAAGGGCCCGATCCTTCCCATTTACAGACTCTTTACTCTCTGGGTTCGCAAGAGCTTGAGGGCTCTTGTAGCTCACTTATGTTCCAATATTAGACTCCGCCACTTCTTTATAAAGTAAGAAGTAAGTTTATTGATTACATAAACAAGATAGTTGAAATAGAGTGGTAATAGAAATAAAAGGTAAACATAACTCATTCCTAACCTATTCTGGTTGAGTTCCTAAATTATGCATCTTACCTAGCAAGGTCCACAAGTTCTGGTTTATCATCCATAAAGGTAATGACTGGGCACTGGCTCTTAGTTGGCAAAGAGCAAAATCATGTCTCTCAGTTCATGCTTCCCCCAGCCTACTGCTGGCTCGTCTTTCATATGTAGATGCTCAAGATGGCTTTTGCAAGAAGTCCCCGTCCCATCTGGGATATCTCTCTTATATTCCTGAAGGAAAACTCCTAGTATGTTCTCCAGGCTTCTAGAATTTCCTTTGTTCTCTTATCAGGTTTCTCTGTCTTTTTGCACGTAGTCAATGGCTACCTGAATTAGCATTGTTAATGTCTCTGGCCATTCGTCTGGCCCCCAATACACATTTTGGTATCTCTTTGTATTTTCTGTAGGCTGGTGATGTGTGAGCCCTAATTCGAGTTGTACAGTTCTCAGCGTCAACATTACAAACATGTGGAACCTTTGACATTACATAGTATACATATATAGTGACATTACATACATGTGAAACCCTTGGCACCACACATTTACCAAACATGTAGTCTCGTGTTAAAACAATAGACAAAACAGTGCTCTGGCGGATTTGCCTGTAGACCTCAATGGCCGCTCCTTCGTCGATGACCTCATGGTCTTCTGAAACAGTTGGTTGACAGAGGCCACTGATCAGGTGGCTCCTAGGGGTCCACTCCCATCATTTCACTACCACAGGTCACCGTGGTTTACAGAGGGCCTGGGGTGGTTGAAGAGCGAGGGGAGGCGGTTGGAGTGATGGTGGTGCCATACTCATGCTCAAGCTGACCAATTGCGGCATAGGGCATTTTTGAGAGCCTATGCCGTGGCTGTGCGGACAGCAAAGAAATGATTCTTTGCTTCCCTCATAGCATCTGCTCAGTCGCGTCCAGTGGAGCTGTTCTGGTTGGTGCAAGGCTTGGTCAGTCCAGCCTGTCTCCACCTGGAACCAAATTCACCTAAGTCCCTCTGTGACATGTTTTTAGCATACTTTGCGGACAAAATTGCTTGCACTGGGTATGACTTTGACTTCACCATTTATGAAACAGTGGCAGAGCCAGAGGTTAGGAATGCCCTGTCTAGTCTGAGTTTGTGGGATGAATTTCAGTCAGTGACACCTGCCGAGGCAGTGAATGTGCTCGGGTCTCTTTGGGCTAATACTTTTGAATTAGATCCTTGCCCACCCTGGTTGGTTACGGTCACCAGGGAGACGCTGGAGCCAGTGCTGGCTGGGGTGATCAATGCCTCCCTTCGGGAGGGGAGGGTGCTGGAATGCCTCAAGGAGGCTGTAGTCTGGCCTGTCTCTAACCTTCCCTTTTTAGGGAAGGTTATTGAATGGGTAGTGGCCCATCAACTGTAAGTGCATCTAGATCATCCTGTTTTTCTGGATCCCACACAATCTGGCTTTCATCTGGGTTACGGCACGGAGACCGCACTTGTGACCTTGGTCGATGATCTCCTGGTAGAGCTAGATAAGGGTCGTATGACCCTGCTGGCTCTATCAGCTGTGTTTAATACAGTGAATCACAAGATTTGGTGACTCACCTGCGGGACCTGGCCGGGGTGGATGGCACCATTTTACAGTTGTTCCACTCCTACCTGGCAGGGAGATCTCAGCGGGTGATCCTAGGGGACTGTACATCATCTCCTGGTGGTCTCTTGTGTGGGGTTCCATTCTGTCCCTCTCCTATTCAGTGTATACATACTGATGCTTGGAGAGGTCATGAGCAATTGGATGGTGCACTGCCATCAGTATGCAGACGACACCCAACTGTATTTGTCTTTCTCAACCAACCCAGGCCCTGCAGTCTCATTGCTGTCCCAGTTACTGTGGGGGACTGGATGAGGTCAAGTCAATTGAAATTCAATCCCAACAAGACAGGTGATGTTGGCAGGTGGGAACGGCGATCTGAGGGAAGGGGAAAACCCCATTATTGGTGGGGTCCGACCGCCATTGGATCCATCTGTGTGGAGCCTGAGGGTGTTCCTGTATCCGCAGCTGTGCCTGGATTTTCAGGTAACTGTAACCAGGAGCACCTTTCACCAATTACATCTGGTGAAAAGGTTCCTCCGATCAGTGTCTCGGATGCTGATCTTGCCACCATCATCCATGCATTCATCACCTCAAAGTTAGACTATTGTAATACGTTCTACGTGGGGCTTCCCATGGTGATGGTCCAGAGATTGCAGCTCGTGCAAAATACGGCAGCCCACTTGTTAACTGGGATGGGCCTCAGGGAGCACATTCATCCAGTGCTCCAGGCTGTGCACTGGCTGCTTATTGACTTTCAGGCCCAATTCAAGGTGCTGGCATTGACCTTTAAAGTCCTAAACGGCCTGAGCTCCAGATATCTGAGGAACCACTCACTCCCTGGGTCCCTGAGCGGCCCCTGCAGTCATCCGGGAGCAACCTCCTGGAGGTCCTGCGCTATCGACGAGTCCGTATGGACAGGCGGACGTTCTTGACGGTCGCACCATCACTGTGAAATGCTCTCCTGGTAGAGATCCGCCTTAGCCCAGATCTCCTCGCTTTCCGGTGGCAATATAAAGCCTGGTTATTTCACCAGGTGTTATGTTATGTTGTTCCTACTGTTTTAGTGTACGATCCAGCTCCCATTGAAGTCAATGGCTAAACTCCCATTGACTTGTATGGAGCTGGATTGCCTCTTAATGTGTTTGTTTATATGGTTTTATATTATTGTTTTATTGCTGTATTGTTCACCACCCCGAGTCGCCATTGGAGAGAGGGATGGCTTAGAAATTAAACAAAGTAAATAAAAATGAAATAAATTTAAAAAGAGAAAGAAATATTGACTGTACAATATGTCCACATCAGCTCAACCTGGTACAGATAATAAAACCCCAATGTTAATTTTAAACATATAAGCTGAGCCATCCAATATACCAAAATATGCCAAACGGGAAGGAGAGAAAAATAATAAAAAATAATAATAAACCAGGATGGGTAGGAGGTGGCAGAGCCCTGGGGAAAACAGAAAGAGTACCAGGGTGGGGTGGGGTGGGGAAATGATGTTAAGGTTAGGAATGTAAAAGTATTCACACAAGTCCTCAGCCAAGCTTAGGTATGGAAATGTAGCTGGGATATTATAAGATGATTGGCTTATTCTGCCCACCACTTTGGCAAAGCTTCCCCATATCTCCTCAAAGGCCTCTACTGTGTTACACCTGCCTTATGTCACCCACTCTTTAGTGGTCAGGTCAAGCATTTCTGCATTCCATAGTTATTTTATTTATTTATTTCAATTTTTACCCCACCCTTCCCAATAAACCTCAGGGCATTTCACATCATATAAAAACATGTAAAAGCAGCTTAAAATTCCCACAAACATTTCCCCTAACCCCCATCCAATCCCACCCAACCCTATCCCTGCCTGTCAAATGCCTGGCCAAACAAACAAGTCTTACATCTTTTTCAGGATGATGAGCAGGCTTAGATGGATCTCCAAAGGGGAAGTTCCTTAATTGTGGGGCAGCCACTGAGAACGTCACTTTGAATGCCCTTGTTGTGAGAGGTACCTCCAAGAGAGAGCTCCTAGCTGACCTTAGAGGTGGTCTTTCAGATACTTGGGACCCAAGCCATTTAGGGCTTATAGGTCAAACCCAGCACCTTGAATTGTTCCCAGAAAGATATAGGCAGTCAGTGCAGACTCTGACTGCCAATATTAATCCAGCCAAAATCTGTCATATCCACTCTGCTAGCCATCATCCAGATTCATGGGGTATTTTCTAGCCCTAAGTGCACATTTTTTGCAATAACTTTGAAATTTGTGGACCCCTGACTTTGTCATATTAGGACATTGTCAGCCTCACTCCTGTGTACAATATCTCGAAAGGACAATAATTTGCCATTAACCATTTGGTTTCTGTGGGCAAAAACCACCTTCGGCAACTTTGTACCCCGCCACACCCATTGACTTCAATGGTAGGATACAAAACTACCTACCTGCCTGCCTCGTCGCATGGAGTTCATCTTGCTGCTGAGGAGGAGGGGGTCCCTGTTGCTGCTGCTGCTCTGCTGTCACCTGTGGAGAGAAAGAATTTTGTGAGTGCTGGGGGGCGGGGGGGAATGCAGAAGCTGGTCATGAGGGCCGGCTTGTCCCCTCCCCCACCCGGAAGTAGCCGAAGGGCCGTGGCCAAAGGGCGCAGCTCTTTGGGGCACTTCAGGGCCACAGGCACAGCATGGGATGTTTTGGTAGGGGTTTATTGTTCAAGGCTAGGGAGGAAGGGTGGGGATGTAGGAGGAGTGGTTAGAGGGAGGGTATCCCAGTGACTGATCCTGGTGGCAGAAGGGGGAGTATTGGGAGGGTTATTGGTGGGGAGGGGGGGCCGACCCCGGTGAGAGGGGGAAGTCGGGAGGGGGGATGGTCCCTAATGGTCCCTGGTGGCAGTAGGATGGCCAGGGGGATGGGGGGAGGTTTTAAGGGGGTTGGGGGGAAGGTCACAGGGCGAGCAGCCAGGTTTGGGGGGCCAGGATTTGGTGGACGGAGGGGAGGGTGCGGCTATAGAAGTGGTTCTCAGGCAAGAACGGTATGGTCCCTGGGGTCAGATGGCTCGTACCCCTAGGGGACTGAGGTGCCTGAGGGAGGTGCAGGTTGCCATCCCCCCGCTGGTGGTGAGGGAGGAGCCGGGTCCAAGGTCCACACATGGGGGGCTGTTGTTGCTAAATGCGAGGTCCATTGTTAACAAGGCCCCAAATGTCCAGGATATAATCTCGGATAATGCCGTGGACCTCGCATGTATTCCGGAGACCTGGCTGGATGAGTTGACCGGTCCAACTTTGGCAGATCTCGTTCCAGCCGGGTATGCCATGCAGCTTCAGCCCCGCACTGATGGCTGGGGAGTTGGTGTAGCTATTATTTTTAGAGACAACTGGCCTGTTAGGAGGTATCCAGTCCAGGAGATTGTGGGTACTGAGGCCCTTCACGTGTTGTTCGATTTGGCTGGGGGCAAGCTAGGGGTGCTGCTGGTATACCGGGCCCCTTCCTGTCTGGCGGCATCCCTTACCGCTCTAGCAGAGCTGGCCTTGGAGGTGGTTCTGGGCTCCTCTAGGACCTTGGTTCTGGGGGACTTCAACATTCACGCTGATGCCGGTCTTGTTGGGGTGGTGCGAGAATTCATGGCCACCATGGCAACCATGGATTTGTCCCAGGAGGTTATCTGCCCGACCCACCTGGGGGGGCATAACCTCGACCTGATCTTCGGTTCTGGCCTTGAGGCGGGGGTTCCGGTTGTGGGGGAGGTTAGGGCAGTGCCCTTGTTATGGACGGACCATTACCTCCTTCAGGCCAGTCTCTCAATGCACCCCCTCCAGAAGGGGAAGGGACCAGTTAGGATGGTCCGCCCTTGGAGGCTAATGGAACCCCAGCGGTTTCAAGAGGTCCTGAGGGAGTTAACCATGGACCTGGATGGTCACTCTGTTGATGAGCTGGTCCAGCGTTGGAACAGCTTGCTGGAGGAGGCTATTGACAGGGTGGCTCCGAGACGCCCTCTGCCTCTGTCTCGTCACTGCAGGGCCCCTTGGTTTACTGAGGGGCTGCGGTGTATGAAACAAGTAGGCAGGAGGCTGAAGCGACGCTGGCATTGGTCTCGATCTGACTCCGACCGACTTCTCCATAGGGTCCATTTGTGGTCCTATGTTGAGGCTGTGAGGACAGTAAGGAAGGAGTTCCTTGCTGTCCTCATAGCATCTGCGAAGTCACACCCGGTGGAGCTGTTCTGAGTGGTGCGGGGGCTGGTCAGTCCGGCCTCCCTCCACCTGGACGGGGACTTGTCCCAGGCGCTCTGTGAGGAGTTTGTCACCTACTTTGCAGACAAGATCGCTCAGATTCAGAGCGACTTTGACGCTGGATTAGGGGAAGTAGGGGGAGAGCGCGAGGTAATGGAGGCCCTGTCCGGTCCAGCTTTCTGGGGGGAGTTTCAGGAAGTGACGTTGGCTGATGCAGCAGATGTCTTGGGGTCTGTGAGGGCCACCTGTTGCGAACTTGATCCATGCCCATCCTGGTTGGTGAAAGCCTCCAGGGAGATGTTGGGGACGGTGCTGGCGAGGGTGGTGAATGCGTCCTTTCAGCAGGGGAGGTTGTTGCCCAGCCTCAAGGAGGCTGTGGTGCACCCCCTGCTGAAGAAACTATCTTTGGACGTGGATGCGCTCGCCAGTTACCGACCTGTCTCTAACCTCCCCTTTTCAGGGAAG
>QEPC01005786.1:290377-328663 GCA_003113815.1 Sphenodon punctatus
ACCTGGTGCGGAGGCTGCGTCCGTTCGTCTCCGACCCGGACCTGGCCTCCCTCATCCATGCCTTCATCACCTCGAGGCTGGACTACTGCAACTTGCTTTACATGGGGCTGCCCTTGTTCCTGGTTCGGAGGCTGCAGCTAGTGCAGAATGCGGCAGCCAGTCTCCTTTTGGGAACGGGTCATCGGGAGCACATTACACCTGTGCTCAGGACTCTGCACTGGTTGCCAATAGCGTACTGAGCTAAGTTCAAGGTTTTGGTGTTGATCTATAAGGCCCTTCATGGTCTGGGCCCCTCGTACCTCAGGGACCACCTCACCCTCCGCGCCCCAGAGCGGCTCCTTCAGTCTGCCAGGGGTGCCTTCCTGGAGGTTCCCTGCGTTAAGTGGGGGGCCACAATGGAGAGGGCATTCTCAGTGGCCGGACCGCACCTTTGGACTCCCTTCCAGAGTAAGCTCACTTGGCCCCAAGCCTGTTGATATTCCAGCGAAGTTGTAAAACCTGGCTGTTCGCCCAGGCCTTTGGGGGGGGGGGAGGTTAGAGAGTTTTTATCTCCCCTACCCTATTTATTGCTTTTAGTGTCTTCCCGGGCCCTGTTTTAATACCTGAATTGTATTTTTGATATGTTTTAAATAGTTTTATATATATTGTATATGTATTATTTTACTGTTGGAAGCCGCCCTGAGCTGTTTTTATGAGGGGCGGGGTAAAAATCTAGAAAATAAATATAAATAAATAAAAACTACTCCAAAGTCATAAAATTGATTAGGGTACAAAATTACCCCATGGTAACAGCAACATTTTTCTACAATTTGGGATACAAAACTACCCCAAACCCATGTTAATGGATGGGATACAAAATTATCCCACATTAAAAGTCAACCTTCTAGTCCAAATTGGGATACAAAACTACCCCAAACCCATGTTAACAGACAGGATACAAAATCAACCCTCACTAAAATCATCCTTTTGCTACTCCAATTTTTGTCCATTACAACAGAAGTCAATGGGGAGTACTGGGGTACTGCTTTGGGGGGTGCAGCTGAGCTGTCTGAAAAGCTTGGGGTGACTGCTTTGGGGGTACAGCTGGGCTGATTGCAAAGTTCGGGGGGGGGACTACTTTGCGGGGGGGTGCAGCTGGGCTGCCTGCAAAGTTCTGGGGCAGGATGCAGTCCTTCAGAGACCGGGAGCAGGAGGAGTTGCAAAGCCTCCCCCTTTGTTTGAACAACCCATTTTTCTCCTTTCAGGGCTGGTTTGTTTGCAGAGGAGTTATCACTTGGATTCACACCTAATTTCTACCCAAGGCAGCTAATTTCTGTACTGAGCATTGAGGCTTTCTAATAGAAGATAATGGTTTCTGCTGCAGCCCCTACCCCCTTGTTAGCAGGACATGTTTGCTGCTGGTTTTTCTTCATTTAGCGTTATCACCTAGGGTTAGAATGTAATTTTGTGCCCCAGGCTCCACACCCATCAAGCTGGAGAATGGAGTGGCTGGGAGTGGTTTGAAGAATCATCGTGAGTGGGCTGCTTTTGTTTGGTTTCAAGTTTCCAGTTATCAACTAATCTTGCAGTCCAGGGAACAATGGTACCCTTTTGACTTGAAGATTAGGAGGGGGGCTGTTTGCTCTCAGAAATCCCTGTGTTTGCCAAACCAATCTGACTAGCTTTAGTTAACACCTAGGTTGCCAACTATCCAGACAACAACTACAGTGCCAAGGCAACAGATTGTTCTCCCTTAATCCCTTTTGTAACAAGAGACAGTTTCTGGGTCCCAAAACATCACAGCATCCCTGTAAGAGACAAATAACTGGAAATGCTTCAACGGTAAGAATTTGATTTCCCCCCATATTTCTTGTCAGCCAGCCCCTGCATGGGTGGCTGCCAGCTGGGCTGTGTGGGGGATGCAGCCTGGCACTTGAGGAGTGTGGCAAGCCTCGGGGGTGGCACTTAAGGTGTGTTTCAAATCTGGTGGGGGTGCATCCTGGCACCTGAGGAGTATTGCAGGACCTGTGTGTTTATTATGACACATACTGATTTCTGCTATCACAAGAAATGAAATCTAATTGGGACGTATTTTAAATAACAACAGTATTATCTATGGGGTACAAAAGTACCCCACAATGCAACATTTATTGTGGTTTTCGTGAAACTGGATGAAGGCTAGGTAAAGCTAGCAGCAGTGAACAAGCATGGCCTCTTTCCTGTAAGGTATTCTCCTCATGCCACTTGGGCCAGCTTTAAACCCTTGCACCAGCATATGGGTAATTTGGGTGTTACCAGCACCATGCTAGTTACTCATTTTTGTTTTAAGCAAGCATTTGATTATTATGTCTGCTTGTGATCTGAAAAATCATGGCTGCAGACAACAAGTAGCTACCACTAGCATGTAGCTGCTGTGAAATCTAGATATCTAGAGATCTAGAGGTTTATCATTATGTTTGGTTATACACCTTCTGTCTGAATGTAGTTTCACTGTATCCACAAGTATCAACAACCTTCTATTCTCACATACTCCAAGTACTGTTACATAACTGATCTCAGGCCATACAAGCTTGGAACAATAAAGGGAGGGGGGGAAATGAACATTGACTATATTGTATACATTCAAATGTCTGACCTGACATTTGCCTTTATTTGTACAGTGAAACGGGATAATTTACAGCTCGGCTATTCTTGTGTTGTTCCTCCTCTTTGTGCTTCTAAAGATAAATGTCACAACTGAGAGCATGGTCATATATTTTCCACAGAACGAAGGCCTTTCAAGCTGCTGCCTTCTTTCTCAACCCAGCCACTGTGCTGCAAGCTTTCATCTTCCCGATGGGCCCAGCACTATTTCATGTGTGTGGAGAAGCTCAGCAAAAGTAAGCCCTGGTGTATTTTCCCTGGCAGGAGCTCAACCCCAGGTCTTTTGAGGTAAAACAAAACATGTTCTTACTGGGACAGTGGATGGAAGAAAGGAAGGAGCGAGCTCTGGTTAAGCCCTCATCTGCCATGTTTGTTGTTCTGCTTAACTGACCCAACCTTCATTGCCGACAATTCCCTGTGGCATCAGACTTTCACTCATCCCATCAATCTGGCTTACATGTTTTTACCGAAGATTGTAGGCATTTCTTGGTGCAGGTATGGCGAGATTAAGTGCCACTTGGTTCTCCTCACTTCTTTGGAGACTTTGGGCATTTTCACACAAAACACTCTCCACCCACTACCCACCCACTATACATGTTACAGGGTACCCATAGGGCAACACTGCAACCCTGCAACATTTATAGTGGGTGGGTAGTGAGTGGAGAGTGTTTTGTATGAAAATGTCCATTGGGAAGCAAAGATTTAGCAAATCATTCCCAAATCTGGCATGCCCAGATAAAGGGTGAAAAGGAACCAGCCAACCAGTTCTGAGTTTGAAGTGGGCTGCGTTAAACCTGTGCAATCAGACTCATTCTGGTGATGTGTGAAGAACAGACTTTTATTGAACAATGGGATTTCACACTGGCAAAGACGTGAAGAACAAACACCATCCAAACAAAACACATTTCAAGGAGCAACTCACAAGTGCTTGTTGTTCAGCAAAGAAAGGACAAATAAAAATGTTATAGAGATGATGTATGTAAGGGCCTGGGCTAGAGCAGAAATGGGTACTGAGTTTAGTGCCCACAGATAATACCTACATGTTTGGGTACCACATTGTGTACTTGATGGGTTACCCAAGTACCAATCGGGTACCTGGATACCTGAAAAATTAGTAACTTCTGATAACGACTTTTTTATTTACCAACTCCCAGGCAGTATATCAATATACCAATCAGTATATCAGGTTGGAAAACCAAAAAATCAGCATAAGAATTTCTAAAAAGTGATCAGAAGTAGTTTTTTTGGTCCCAGATGCTGACTTTCGGGGACCAGAAGTTGGTTTCTGAGATAGAAAACCAATAAATGGGTGTCAGGAGTCGATATATTGACATGAAGTTGAGAAAGCAATACTGGAAGTCAACATTACAGGACCAGAAGTCGACTTTCCAGGCCATCGGGTACCTGAATTGGGTCACAACTGAATACTGATTGGTACCCAATGGTTGTCGGATTGATTCGGGTACAAGAAATTCAACAGGTTACCTGTTTTTGCAGTTACCTCTTTCAGTTCTAGCCTGGTGGAGTGGAAACAAAGTTGGCGCAGAATCAGGCCTGTGGTCAGGATGAGGTCCAGGCAGAGGTTAGGATGGAAACACACAGGATGGGCACAAAATGGGAAGCAGGTGAAGCTCAAGCTCAGGAACAAGAGACTTTGGTACAGGAAGAGACTGGAGCAGAGCAGGGATAGGCTCAGATCAAGAATGGGCTCAGGAACAGAACAAGCTTGGATCAGGTAAGACACAGGACTCAGAGAGGAACAGACTCAAGCACAGGAAGGAGCAATGTACCACACAGTTTCAAGGAACAAAACTGGATATACAAGGAGCCACATGTATTGGCTCCTTGTAAACCTAGTTTCTGCAGGGTTGTCCTATATTCCTGGAGGTAGCCAATTAGAATTGGGGGGAAGACAAGAGTGTGATATACAAGGAACAACGGACTCTCAGCATGGATCCATGCACAGCAGTCAGGCTGTGAAGCCAGTAACCACACAAGAACCCTGAGAATAGTGGTGAATTGAGCAATCACAGTGAAAGCTGTTTCCATCAGAAACAGACCATTCATCTGTGTCCACCCGATGAGTAAAGTTACCTGCTTTTTTGCTATTTTCGTTAGTTCCTGTTCAGTAATTGTCATTGCTCAGTACTTCCAGTAAATTCTTCCTAGGCAGGAGCAACCACACACCATGTAACATTCCTTATATGCTTATTATGTTTGATACTTCTGGCTTGTGTATGATTGTAAGTTCACTACATAACTTTCATCGTTTCTCTTATTAGTTCTTGTTTGGTTCCTTGTAAACTGTGTTTTGATTGGTTTATTGCAAGGGCTAGCTCTTGTTTTCTGCATTCTGATGCCAGAAACTTACATAAAGGTACTGGGAACTGACGAGAATACCAGGAACTAACAAAAATTGCCAAAAAATGATGAACAATCACAAGCAACGATCTCAACAGAAGTGGACGCGCGGATTCAATGGATAGATAGCAAGGAATACTTACAAACAATTGCAAGCACTCCCAAAAGGCAGGTATTTCCCGATGGTATGAGAACAGTCATTCTCACCTCAGAACTACCTAGGACCACCAGTTCATGGCCACTGTTGAACCGATTATTACATGGTTTCTTGCAGCCTCTGCTCAAGAAACCATCGCTTGACATTGGCTCCCTCGCCAGCTATCAGCCAGTCTCTAACCTTTCCATTTTAAGGAAAGTTAGTGAATGGGTTGTGGCTCGGCAGCTGCAGGTGCATCTGGACCGCATCAGTTTTCCAGATCCTTTGCAGTCTGGCTTTCGTCCAGGTTACAGCACTGAGACAGCGCTTCTGGCCTTGGTCAATGACCTTCACCATGAATTGGATCAGGTGTAAAGAACAGACTTTTATTGAACAATGGAATTTCACACTGGCCCTTTTGATTCTGTAAGGTCTGGCAGCTGCTTTCGACACTGTTGATCATGAGATGCTGGTGACTCACTTGCAGGACAGATCCGGGGTGGGCGGAACCGTACTTGAATGGTTTCGTTCCTTGCTGGTTGGAACAACTCAGCAGGTGGTACTGGGGGACTGTTCTTCATCTCTCTAGGATCTGTCGTGTGGAGTGCCATAAGGTTCTATCCCGCAAGGTTCTATCCTGTCCTGTCCCTTCTCCTGTTCAACATGTATATGCAGTCATTGGGCGAGGTCATGAGGGGGTTTGGTGTTCAGTGTCATCAATATGCTGATGACACCCAATTCTACCTCTCTTTTTCATATGACCCAGACCCAGCAGTCTCAGTGCTTACTTGGTGTTTGGCAACTGTGGGGGACTGGATGAGGGTGAGCCATCTGAAGCTATCTGAAGCTAAATCCCAACAAGATGGAGGTGATGTTGGTGGGTGGTGGGGTTGGCATCCCCCATCATTGATGGGATTCATCCCACACTGGTCCCTCAGGTTCAGAGACTAGGCGTGCTCCTCGATGTCCAGGTGGGGGTTATGGCAAGGAGTGTGTTTTGACAATTACATCTGGTGCAATGACTTTGGACATATGTCTCAGACTCCGACCTTGGCACTATCCATGCTTTCATCACCTCAAGACTGGACTACTGTAATGTGCTCTATGTGGGCCTAATCATGATGACAGTTTGAACAGTTCAGAGACTGTCATTACAGGGACGGGTTGCCATGAGCACATTACACCAGTGCTCCATTTTCTGCACTGGTTGCCTATAGTCTTCTGGGTCCAATTCAGTGTGTTGGTACTTACCCTGTATGTCCTCGGCCCTACCTTTCTGTGGGACTGCCTCACTCCCCAGACTCTAGGTCAACCACTGTGGTCAACTGGGAGTGCAGTGGTATCTGGGGGGGGGGCAACTATGGAGAGGCCGCACCAAGGCTGTGGAACACCCTCCTGGCAGAGGTCCGTGTGGCCCCAGACCTCCCCTCCTTTCGATGATTATGTAAGACCTGGCTGTTCTGCCAGGCTTTTGGTGGGGGAGATGGGTAAGGGGAGGGGGGGAATGGGGTTTTTATCACCACCATGTGGATTTTTATATTGTCTATTTTTATATTGTATTGTATTGTGTTTTATGTTTTAACTATAAATTCTGAGCCACCCTAAGCTGTTGAAAGCAGGAGAATGTGGGATATAAATGTGTAAATAAATATATATATACACACACCCTGACCACACTGGCTGATTTTTGAAAGAAAGTTCCTAGTGATTTTAAAGCTATAGTGGTTGAAATGTGTGGGCTTTTATAAAGGGATGTGTTGCCACCTTGGATGGACTTGTGCCATCCTATGATCACAGTTGATTACAAGATATCACATCTCACAGTCCAACATATTGGCACTTAAGCCCTGTAGAATTCATACCAGAGGAAGAGAGAGAGAAATTTCACTTGGAATGATACGTACAAATATGGAACTATGTCTGTTTCCATAGATTTACACATTGGTATAATGCAGAACATTGACATAAGCAGGGAAGAGGCAGAGGGCACAATCCTCATTCATCCAAGTGTGCAGAGGGAGACATCATTGCCCATTGCCCACTCATTTGTGCATATAGTCAGTGGAGTAGCAAGGCTGTGGTGGTGGGCCTCAGTTCATGTCCAAATTATGGTCTGACCCTAAGGGCGAGGCAGCGCAGAGAGCAGGGTGGGGAGAAGAGGGTGGGGTGCGGTGAAAGCCTTCACTTCAGGCTGCCACCACTCTAGAGGGGACTAAGAAATCTACTGCTGACTCACACAAACAGCTTGAAAACTGCTAAGAAATGTTCAGAGGGGGTGGGGAAGGAAGTGGGGCTAGCACTTGGCCACCCACCCACTCTGAAAAGTTTCTAGTTGCACTCAGGCTGCTTGTAGAGAGTCCCCCCCCCCCCAATCCCCCAAAGAATGGGGCCTGGGTTCAACTGAGCCTTCTCGCTCCCTGTTAGCTACTCCCCTGCATCTCTCTCACACAAACACACACACAGAGCCCAGCCCCTCTGCATGGTCAACACTTGAAGTGAGGCCTGACCACTCAAACTATGTTCCAGATACAGAAGTGCATCCTGCACACATTAAGACAGCAGCTCACTGTCCATGCACTACAGTGCCTCTCAAATGAGTATTTGGCACCCACTTAAGTTTAGTGTGGCACTTTGGTACACAACTGTGGGTGCTGCTGACATCCAACTTTACCTTTCATTTTCAACTAACCTAGACCCGGCAGACTCAGTGCTTATGCGGTGTTTGGCTGCTGTAGGGGACTGGATGAGGATGAGCCTTCTGAAGTTGAATCCTGACAAGACAGAAGTGATGTTGGTGGCTGGGGATTGGGGTTTGCCTTTCCTTGGTCCCTCAGGTTCGTGGCCTGTGGGGTGCTCCTTTATCCGCAGCTCTGCCTGGATGCTCAGGTGGGGGCTGTGGCGAGGAGCACATTCTGTCAGTTATATCTGATACGGCCGTATATCTCAGACTCCGACCTCGCCTCCATCATCCATGTCTTCATCACCTCAAGACAGGACTACTGCAACGCGCTTTGCGTGGGGTTACCCATGGTGACGGTTCAGAGACTGCAGCTGATGCAGAATGCAGCGGCCTGTTTCCTAATGGGGATGGGCCGCCGTGAGCACATAAAACCTGTGCTCTGTGCACTACATTGGCTGCCTATAGTCTTCTGGGCCCAATTGAAGGTGTTGGTTCTTACCTATAAAGTCCTATATGGTCTGGGTCCCACCTACCTGTGAGATCGCCTCGTCCCCTGGGTTTTACATCAGCCCCTGCGGTCAGCCGGAAGCCCTCCTTGAAGTCTCCCATGTACGTTGGGTGGTGACAATAGGGAGGGTGTTCTCAGCGACCGCTCTGAGGCTATGGAACTCTCTCCTAGCGGCTGTCCACTTGTCCCCAGATCTTCCCTCCTTTTAGAAGAACTGTAAGACCTGTCTTTTCCTGCAGGTGTTTGGTGAGGGAGGGGTGTGGTGGAATAGGTGAGGGGTGAGAGGAGGGGGATATGTATCCTTGGTACAGTTGTGTTTTTATATTGTATGTTGAATTTTATTGTTCTTTTTATGTTTTATTATATTGTAAGCCGCCCTGGGCTGCCTGTGCTGTGACAGGAGGGGCAGGGTAGTAAAAAGTTGTAATAAATAATAATTATTATTATTATTAATAATTAATACAAAAGAGGTTTGCACCTGAAGGATGTTTGCCATAAAAACAAGACAACATATATATTAAAGAGGGGAAAAAACCCACCATCTTCATAATATGGAGGCCCAGGCCTTTGGGGAGGAGGGGGAGAGGGGAGGGTTAAGGTTTTGGCTCTCCCCTACCTTTTATTTTTATTTTTATTAATTTTGTTTCCCAATCCTGTTTTAGCTTTAAATTATTGTGTTGTTTTTAAAATGTTTTTATGGAATGTTTTAATGAAATTGTACATCACCCCAAGATGCCGTAGACCTGGGGGTGTGACTCAAAAATGCTTAAAATAATAAATAATATATAAATATATAGTTCCAAACAAGTGCTTGAAGTAAGTCTATTCCTATAGTGGGATTAGTCACCATTTCAAATTAAACATGGGCCTAAGTGTGCTGTAGTGGCTAAGTGTGCAGTACTTGGACTGGGAGTTAGGGGGAGGCCCTGATTCAAGTTTCACCTTACCCAGAAACTCACTGGTCGACCTTGGGCCTGTCACAATATTCTCTCAGCGTAACCTACCTCACAGGATTGTTGTGAGAATTTAAAATTTGTATTAAATTGTTATTTGTGAAGTACTCTGAGTGCCATGGCATGGGGGGAGGGGGGCGCTATATAAAAATAAAAATTATTATTGTAAGGGCTAAAGTTCTTCTGAACACCTCTCTGACTCAAGCCTTTAGAGCCCGAAACTTTTTTCTACAGCTGCAAGATTTGATCTATATAAAGTAAACTATGAACAAATATGCATAGGTGTAATCCCTTTGAGGTCAGAGTATGTTCACCAGCGAAAATAAGAGAATATTTGACCCTGTGTCTCTAACGGACATGGCAGTAGGACAAAATAGGTGGGTCGCTGTGCTCACTTGCCTTAGGGAAGCAGAAGTCTTACCTGGCTTAGGTCAGTTTTGTAATGATTTTGAAAGTCACAAACTAATCTCAAGTGGAATTTCCCTACGTCAGAAACCACTGGAAGGCACAGTATCTGGTGCAATTCACTGGGGTGTGGGTGTGTCCTCTGCTTCAGACAGATGCAGGATTGAAGTAACAGTTGTGTTGTGCTGAAGCTATTCTCCCCCCTCCACACACACCCAGACACCCTAGCTATCTAAAAAAATGTTATAAGAGCACATAGAAAGGAATTGGGGGGGGGGGGCATGTCTGAGAATTTTTGATAAAGCTCACAAAGAAATTGCTGCAACATCAGAAGATGTAAATCCTATCTCACCTGAACATACTGTAATTATGTAATAGATACAGCTATTTCAAAATGTTGGGTAAACCATTACGAGTACAATTTTTAATCCGGCTAGAAACATCATATATTGTCTTCATCTAATGGGACTGAAGATACAAATTTGTATGCCAAAGATGCAGTTAAATAGCAAGTTGCATCCATGCTCCCATATCATCACAAACTACCACATCAAGGTGGATTCCACCTTCAAAACGGTGTCCTTGGGGAAAGAAATTGTAATTAAAGGAGTAATGAGGCTGCTAGCCAGTGCCCTGCAGTATTCACCAATGTAGCGTCTTTGCTGTGAGATAATATTGCAGTACCAACAGAAAAATAAAATTACTTCACCAACAGAACTTTAATACTCAAATACTGAGGCTTCCAATGAAAAAGGATAAGAGGATAGGCAGAATAAATAATAAATATTTTTAAACTCTCAGTTCCAGAGCATGGGAAGATAGTTGTAGAATATGGAGCTATAAAAGACACTTAAGAGGCATGTCTGAAATTGACAAGAGCCCACTAGAGCTCTGATTCATGTTCAAATTGGCAAGCATGCCATGCTTGCAAAAGTTTAGTGCTGGGGCTCATTTAAATAAAAAGCTAATTAGTAGTACTTGGATGGTGACTGTCACTCTCTAAGCAGTGATGAATTGAGATTCATTGTTTAAGTCAAGAGATTCATGCGGATTATGTAGGCTCAGTCCTATTGAGAGGCGTGGTGTGAAGTTGAATAAATGATTTTCTGTAAGACACCTCCTTCATATTGCAGATAAGTTCTGGAAGCAGGGTTACTTGGCAGGGTTTGCACCAAGTGAAAGTTGTTTAGCTTGTCAGCATCAGAGAGTGTTGGCGTGATAACACTGAACTACTCCAAAAACCATCACAATAAGTAACACATCTCAGAATTAGAATTCTGTTATTGCCACACACTCCTATTAGTTTTAAGTCTGAACCACCAGACCTGGACAAAACTGGCACATTCAACAGCAGATTCAAGCCAGAAAGGACTTAGCTTGGATCAGCAAGCCATTGAGAGCTGACTATACAGATTTAGAAGAAAAAAATCCAGAAAGTGATACGTATATAAATATATGTAAGATCACTGTGGCCTCCAGAAGTGATGCCCATTGCCAAGTATTCTCCCGGGTTTGAGTCTTCCTTGGCTTGCCCTCATTCACGAATCGACAGCCAAGAGAGAGCCAGCACTAAACGCAAGCTCCCATTGGCTGACTCGCCTCTTACTGCTAATGGGTCATGTTGCAGATTCGTTTATATTTAGAAGAACAGGTGTCTGGCAGGGCTAAATTAAATCAAGTTAACACATTATACTTCTTCACAGCTTTCAGGCTTCCAAACCAGTTTAACTTTGCAAACTAGGGATTCTTTTTAATCCTTATTGTTTTAAGGTTTTGTGTTATAGTTTTTTCTGACTAACAAATATTTGAGTCTTTGGGAGTCCTCCATCCCACCCCCTTTACCTGGTCAAATTGTTCTATCTCATCACTCTGACTTGGTCTGAGTTTTCCAGAGGGTGAATATGTTGTGGGGTGGGGGTGGTTATTGTGTTATACTTACTGTCTCAGTTGCTGTTGGGTTAGGTTTTCTTTATGGGTTGGGGCCAGCGGGATGGTTGGGTTGACTGTTCCATGTGGGGCTATTTCCAAACTGGTGAGGCAGACTCCCTGATATTTTGCCATTGTGGTGACTGTTTGCGTCTTATTTATTTATGTATTTAAAATTATTCTCCTGTCCTATCCTGAGGGCTCAGGGCAGGTTACAATGCACAAAATCATAAATAGACAAAAAATAAAACGAATTTAAAAACCTTATCCAAAATCTCCTCACACCCTATCCCTGCTTGCCAAATGCCTGGTCAAATAAAAATGTCCTATATTGCCTCCAGAAGATGATTAGACTCAGACAAACCTCCAGAGGGAGGGAGTTCCAAAGTTGTGGGGTATACACCAAGAATATGTCTCTGTGCATTCTTGTTGTGTGAATTTGACAAGTAGATGGTACATGTAGAGGGGTGTTCTTGGCTGACCTCAGAGGTCGTCATGGAAAAGGAAGGAGGAGATGGAGAAACAAAAAAGAGTTAGCAAATGAGAAAGAGTTTCAGCCTCAGTGCTTCTGCAATAGTTCTCAAATCTTCATCACACCAGGAGCTCCCTGATAGTGCATCTACACTGGTGTCATAATGGGTGCTTTTAAATGAGATGCATCCATGCATGATGGCCCCCCACTGTCCACACATCCAACCGCTCATTTGAAGTTGGATACCGATTGGGAATCAGTACATTGAAAATCGGTACCAGAACTTACCAATTTTGGGGTATCCGGGTATCCGGAACCCAGGTAACCCATTGGATACATGGTGAGGTACCCAAAAATGAGGGTATTATTCACAGGTACTAAATTAAGTACCCATTTCTGCTTTAGTTGGGTATCCCAGCCATTTCATTGCAAGAGTCTGCCTCTTAATATCTCCCAGTTGGAAATACCCCAGTAACAGCCCCGTCATGGTATTTCTTTTTTCTGTCATACCGTTTAACAACATTTAAAGAAAATATAACTAGGTTTCTTCATGGCTCTGCCACTGATTCACTCTAAGGCAATGAGCAAGTCACTTTGGCTCAAAATACTCCAGCAGTGCTGAAAAGCCAAGCCACTTTTTTAGTTTCCTGGTTCCTAGATCACAGGTAACGTTTTTCAAAGCATGTAAGTGACTTGGAAGTATGAACAAGACCACATAGACGTCCTCTGGACTTCCTATGACTCAAGCAGAACTCCAAAATTTTGCTTAAAGGGTATGCGCCTTAATCCCCAGAAACTCTGCCCTTTTATGCTCCCACTCTAACCTTCCCTTCCTAAACACAGGCAGTTGTGGTGGCTCCTCCCATCTCCTTCTGCTGTCAAGCTCAGCTCAGCTAGGAGACAAAGAAGTGGCAGGAGCAGTGACAACAAGAGGAGGAAGAGGAACTTCCAAGCCTCCTCTGCTCCAATCTCCTCCTTCCCCTGGCTCATTCAGCCCCCCTCCCTCTTTATAGTTGCTGTCTGCTTCTGCTACTGCTGTTCTCCCCCCTTCTCTTGATGCAGCACTTAGCAATGAGAAGGAAGAAAGTATACATTTGTACTGTTGGAGGTTGAATTCGGGAGGGGAGGGAGGGGGGTTGTGTGTTTGCAGCAGGGGATGGGCCCCTCTCCTCTGGTTGCACCTTGAGTTTATTAAGAGTCAGTTGTTTGGATGCCTAAACCACTTGGCAACCTACATTTCAAAAAAATTGGTCTTAGCCTCTTTGTGCCTCAGTTTCTCTATCTGTAAAAGGAGGGAGAAAGTCATGTACTTAGCTCCCTTTGCAATCCTTGAAAAGAGTGCTAAATAAATACAAACAGTTATCATCAATATAAAATTATCACAATGAAGCCACCAGAGTTTAGTTTAAGGCAAAGCCCTTTAATGTTATTTTTATTTTTCTTTATTTAAGATATATGCTTGGAAATAAGGTGTTCAGAAAAGGACCCATTTCCCACAGGAAAATAGTCAAGTGACCGACATTACATGTAGGGTTAATGTCAACAATGTAAAGGATAATCAATCTTATCTGTCACTGCAGCTGTTTCACATAATTTTGGCCTAGTAGTGAATATCAGATATCTTGTGCCAAGTTAATTCAAATGAGTAGAATCGAGCTGTGTATTTAGGAGGAGTTTGTCAGTGATCTTTCCTATATGAATTACAGCAAATCCTTCAGTCATGAACTTAGAATCCCTAGGACTACCTTTAAATGTTTTACAGACATTCGTGAATGCATTATTCTCCGATTAATAAATGAAGATCACACAAACTTTTGTTAACATCATTGGTCTTTGAGCCCCAAAACATCCCAGCTTTCACTAAAAAAAGAACAAACCTTGTACCTGTGCTGTCAGTGAATATGCCACTTTTACACAGACACCATCCACTCACGAACACCCGGAAACACCCATCAGATGGGTGGGATAGCATCCGTGTAAACATCCATGAGTGGGTGGGGGTGTGTGCATTACCCACCTGCCAACACCCACGGAGCAGACGCGAGGGAGCCGGAACCCTCCGTGGGTGGAGACAGGTGGAAATGGGTGTTCAACACCGAGCATTCGTGTAAAAGTGAAAACATCCACACCCACGTGGACCGGACCGGCGGAGACCCACTGCACTGGTGCCACGGGGCACGCACGTGGCACTACACAGACACGTCCATGGGGGGAGGGGGATGCCAGATGTCCAGACGAGAGCCTGTAAAGGAGGGCAGAACCAGGGCACACACGCACGGACTCCTACGATGGCGACCAGGAAGGCCAACGAGAAGCCCACAGGAGTCGACGACGCCCCAGTGCAGGATGGGCCAGGTGAACACGGGGACCCAGGAGTGCTCGGGGGGGGGAGAGCCCCCTGGACTCACCTGTGCGTTGGTGTGGCCCTGCCCCTCCCCTCCGCTCCCCTCTGCTGTCGCACCCTGTTGGTGCGAGCCATCTGTGGTGGTGACGATGGATGGGCAATGGCACCATGGGCGCTGGGCAGCTGAGTGTGCATAGGGGTTGTGGAGGCCCCGCCCTTTGGCCCAACTGATCCTCCTTCGTGCAGGGGACCGGGTGATGGCTGTCACCATGTGGGGTGTGCCCCTGGTGCTGTTGCTGCCCCCAGTCCTCCCAGGGCCCGTTGGTGCGGGTGTTCCCCATTGCCGTGTCCCTTCTCTCCTGCAGCTACTGTTGTTGTGCTGCTGGCGATCTTGTGCCTGGGCACGATGGTCCTGCAGCTGGAACGGGCGGCGTGGGACATGCAGATGGAAGAGCGGCTGTTAGATGGCATCCGTGAGTGTGCTGCCTGTTTGCTGGGCCCTGTACCTGTGCCCCTCCGTGGGGGGTTCTATTCCTTGGTGCCCGGAGCTGGCTCTGATGCCTGTCTCCTCTCCCTCTGTCCCATTCAGTGCAAGCCATGATCACGGAGTGGACCTGGGAGCAGGGGGAGTTGCTGGAGCTCCTCCTGCACATCCTGGAGTGGCTGCACCTGCTGGACTGTGCGCAGGCTGAGCACTGGCGCCGGGCACATGGTCGCTGGCCCTATTGACCGGGTGTTGTCCCGGGCCTGCCACTGCTGACTCTGCCCCCCCTTCTGTTGCCCCGTCCCCCTTCCTGCCCTGTTGTTATTGCCCCCTATTGTGGTTTCCCCATTTTATTAAAGGCTTTTGTGTTCCTTCACGGTGTGTCTGTGTTGTGCTTTGCTTCGACCTCTCCCCTTGTGCGGGTGCCTCTGCAGGGGGTGTTGGGGTGTTGCCTGCGTTGTGTGGGTGCCTTCCCCCCCCCCGGTTCCCTGTGGGCCGTGGGCCCGTCCTTGTGTGCTTCTGTTGCCTGTTGTGTGTGTTTCGCTCTGCTGGGGGGGGGAGGACTGGCACCGGGCTGTCTAGGCTCTGTGCCAGGGCTGTGTGGAGCCAGCTCCTTTGTAGCGGCTGACATCCCATCTCCCTCCTGCCCCACCTGCCCGGGTCCTGGCAGCTCAGGCGCGGGACCGCGTTGTGCAGCTTCATTTGCCCTCGGCCGGCCATGTTGTGCCGTTGATGTGCCGGGTGGGGTTCCCCACCAGTCCCAGCCGTCAGTGTACTTGCACAGGTGTTTGCTGGGTGCTTCCCGGGATGGGTGTTTGGCCGCTGGGTGTTTGCCGGCCCCCCTGCTTTCCTTCCCACATCCCCCTGGGGTACTGTCCATGTAAACATCTCCCTGCTCAGCACTGCTGGGTGTTCGCTGGGTGTGCTCACCCACTCATCCACACCCATCTCCACCCATCAGCGCTGCTGCACTGGTCATGTAAAAAAGGCCTAAGTGAGAGTAACTCCTTTGCTGGTTCCTATTCAAGCAAGGAGCCAGATGGGACCCACTGTACAATCAACCCTGTATCCCAACACCCTGCTTACCCATTCCATCTGCAATGAACTTCAGCAAAAATCATCAGCTATCACTGTTAGTGCTACAAGGAATAGATGCCCCGCAGGGAGACAGCTAAGGGAACCTGCATAAAGTTCTAGGGAGAGAAATGCATGGTGGAAAAGGTGTGTGTGGACGTATTAGTGCCCTGTATTGGTATGACTGATTTGGTGGTGCTGGGATACAGCACAGAATAACTGGTTAATGTTATGCTGATGGTGAGGGAAATATGTTACACAGCAGAAATTGCATATATTTTGTCAGCTTGAATGATCCAGTTGGGTCGAGTGTGGCTATCACATCGGGTTCTGGAATGAGAGTTTTGAGTTCAAATCCTGGCCTGACTGGGTAGCCTTGAACAGATGGTGTTCTCCTGCATGTCAACGAGTCCTAGGTGAAAGCTTGGCTACTGCAGTCTAAACTGGGGAAAAAAAGACTTCGTTTGGCCCCATTGTTGCTGAAAGACAGGACTGGTATGAACCTCATTGTACAGATAAAAAGTATGGGGTTAACTTCCCCTTGGTTTAAAACAAAAAACAACAAAGTGACATGAAACATCCCTTTGCTGTGATGCTTACTTTGCAACGTACTTTGCTAAAATAAAATACAGATGCAAAAAGTTATTGTATTCTAAAGAAGGCAGTGAAAAGGAAGGAGTACTTCATGTTCCCTATTATTCCTGAGTACATTATAAAGAAGTACATCCATGCAGCTTCAAAGTTACATTAATTTGTCTAGAATGAAGGAGAGGGTGGGAAATTACATGAAAGATACCAGAAACAGAGCTGTATGAAAAGAACTGTCCTGAAAGCAAGGGCTGAATGTTTGGCTTTCGGCCAACCTTGCAGGAAGTTAATATCAATCATTTTTGACATTCCAGTTTACTGCTGTTTGCCCAAATGGCAGTTTCAGCCAGCATGTTGCAAAAAATATGGCCAATAAATTTTTACAAATAATAAATACTTTGAAAACATCATGACACAAGGTGGAAATTTAACCCCTCTTCCTACATTTGGATTCACTATGACAGAACTCAAAGCCTATTCGGGATCAAACTGACTTGAACAAGACTCCACACAGATAAAGAAGTCCATACTAACAGATGGTGATTTACAATTGGGGTTTTAGTCCCATTGTGGAAGAATAAAGCACGTGCTCAGCTAGAACTGAAACATGGGGTGCAGACACACGAGATGTTATCCCACTGACGGCAGTGTTATCCCTCTTTAGGAAATGTTAACATTTGTTTGTTTGTGTGTTTTGATTTATATCCCACGCTGTCTCCAAAGGCTCAGAATGGCTTACAATGGACCATACAAATATAAAATAATTAAAACCCCACAAAACTAAAACCACCCTCATCACCCTTCCCCCAGTCTATCCCTGCCCATTAAATGTCTGGCCAAATAAAAAGGTCTTACTTGTGATGCAGTGTCTTGTATACCTGGCAGCCACCAGATCTTCTACTAACATGCGATGCATCCTCTGAAAAAGGCCAGAGACATGTAGCATGTTAGCATTTCACAAAGTAGGATTGCGCTGCTGAAAATGGGCTAGTGAGCCTCCCCCCATATGGCCAGACTGACAGCCCTACCTCAAGGCAGAGTCTGGGGATCGGGCCTGGCGAAGCACACTCCTCCCCCTGCCTAACAGCTGATCATGGGAGACGGGGGCCTGGTAAGACTGCATGCCCTCTTCTCCACCGCCTAACAGCTGATTGTGGGGTGGGGGTGCCTGGTAAGAGCATGCGCCCTCTTCCAAGGCCCACCTCATCTGTGATAAACTATTTGACAGGTGAATTGGAGGGAGGGGGACCTGGGAGGAGTGCACACGCTCATCTGCGATCCTCCTCCCCTGATCAACTGTTAGGCAGGGGAGAGGAGCACCTGCACTCCTCATAGGCTCTCCTCCTCTGAGATCAACTATTAGGCATGAGAGGAGCATGGCCACACTCCTCCAGCCCCACAATAGCTGCCTAGATACAGCGGGCCTGATTCTGCAACACAGCAAGAGTCCAGGCATCCAGCCCCATGTGACGGGCTCCTCAGTCCTTCATGGGGCATAGAGGGACTGGTGATGGCTGCAGGTGGGCAGATATTGTGGCTAGGTCTCCCCACTGACCCAAAGTGTGGTGGCTGCGCTTACTCACCATGTGGAGTGTGGGGATTGGGCCCACCCTATCTGATGTGGCTGTACCCATCAGATGCTTTTGGCAAATCTTTATGCTTGGATTCAAAAAGTTCACAGGAAGAAGCAACAGCATTCAGCAAACATAGATCTGAATGTTAGAGGCGAAACAAATATCCACAGCAAAGACTGTATCCAATAAATTTACTAGCTTTTATACAGTTCTGTAAAGCATATATTTGGTCTCGCTTTGCTAGATACTCACTTTGAATATTTTGGATCAGTTATTTCTATATTTTGGTTTGATCATTTTGGCGCTATTGTGCATGCACAATAGCTAAAACAAAATAACCAAAATGATGAAACTAACCAAACCAAAATAAGCAATTACGTGGATATGCGAATATCCATTTCGGTTGCATATATCATTTGGATCTGAAAATGAATCCAAAAATGTGGACAATACTGGGTATTTTCAGATGTGACGGGGCTGGTATTGGCTCTGTCACGGACTCACCCATTGATCCCCTGCCAGGATCAAAACAGCCATCAAACAGATGTGCTGGCTAATCCCGGCGGGGAATTGGGGGAGGGGGAGGGGCCACGCGGCTCAATGTGCGGCCGCACAGCCCCGCCTCACCACACTCCCCCGGCTGGCCGCCTGCCCTCCGGGAGACGGACGGGCGCCACAGTCAATGCGGCCGCAGCACCCGCCGGCCCCCCCAGGGCATTGATCATGGCCCAGAATCTCACCACTGATTCCAGGCCATGGCCAGGGGACAGATGAGACAGTCCCCTTGATCACGGGAGGGAATCACATTCAACACACAAACGGAGATGGTTCGGCCAGGACCTCTGTTTGCATGCTGAATGTGATTCCCCCCCGTGATTCACGGGGGTGAACATCTGGGGGGAACTTCCATTCCCCCCAACAGATGTTATGGGACCACGATCACCATGTGGGTATTCACCGTGGTTCACCGTGATCTCGTAACGTCTGAAAATACCCACTGTGAAAACAAAATCTTCTATTTGTTTCAGCACTATTCTTTAGATTCATTCAAAATTTAACAGGAGAGAAGACGTTTTAAAACATCAAGGCAAGTACTGCGGCCTGTTCCTGAGAGTGGGAGGTAGAGAAAGCAGGAAGTTGGAGCTGATGGAAAGCCCTGCCACATATACAAGAGAGACCTATTAAACGCTTGTAGAAATGCTACTGTGAAATACCAAATGCAGAAAAGGAAACTGAACAAATTGTTAAGGAAATAACTGGGCATGCCATTTGGCTTTTCAGAGGGAACCCATAACAGTAAAATGTGTAAAGTACAGCCAAGGGTGTGCGAAGAGGAGAAGACTAATGGGGAGGGAAAGATCTTTTTCTGCACTGCTGAAAAAGCTACTGATCATTCACAATTTTGTCAGCATTTTTAACTTTGATCCAAGGCCATATGTTGCTACCAATGCCAGCTAGGATCACTTTTGCATTGGCAACTGATTCTTTCATGGGAAAATGCTTATATTTCCATGATTTCCCCCCTATGCAGATATTCACTTTTTCTCAAGTATTTACACTACAGCTTTGTATAATGAAGAAGAATCTCTTTACTGAAGAAAGAAATGACAGTTTTACGCACACACACACTGCCTACCATTCATTTTACATTACCAGGACAAAACTAAGATAAGAACTGCTTAATGAAGAGACATGGGAGGGAAAGGGGTGGGGGGGAGGTTAATCACTTGCAAATAAGAGACAACAAATTTCAAATGGAGGGAAATAAACTTATTTCTATCTAGCACACTGTATATTTAACAGTGGAATTTACTGTAGCAAAGTGCCACTGAGTTCTAGAAAGTATCAAGAGTTCTTTTTAGATAAGGCATTGTATACAGAGAATAGGAACCAGCCTCTGACTGTAAGGAGCTGAAAGTGAACAGCAGGCAATGAATCACTCCATGATAACTTGTTGGGTACTTCTCCAGAGTGACCAAGACTGGCCACTGTCAGAGACAGGATGTTCAGCTCAATGGACCATTGGTTTGACACAACATGGCACTTCTTATGTTCTTAGTTATTTTATATACATCATGCATACGTGATGTATTATTTACGTTATCCATACATTTGTCACCTCAAGGCTGGACTATTGTAATGCCCTCTATATGGGGCTGCTCATGGTGATGGTCAGAAAGCTGCAGCTGCACTGGTGCAGAATGCCACAGACCGTCTGCTTACAGGGTTGGACCGCCAGGAGCATATTCAACCAGTGCTCCGGGCTCTGCACTAGCTGCCTATTGTCTTTCAGGTCCGATTCAAGGTGCTGGTTTTAACCTATAAAACCCTAAATGGCCTGGGCCTGGCCTTTCTGAGGTACTGCCTCACTTCCTGCATCTCAGAGCTGTCCCTGCGATCGTCAGGGGGCACCCTCTTGCAGGTTCCCCTTCTCCGCTATAGATTGGTGGGGACTGGCAGGCAGGGCGTTCTCAGCGGTCACAGCTGTGTTGTGGACCTTGTTCCCAGTGAGTGTCTGTCTCAGTCCAAATCTTCTCACCTTCCAGTGCCAATGCAAGGCATGGCTCTTCAGCCAGTCTTTCAGTGATGGGGAGGGGTTTGGGGTTTAGGGGTGGGTGCTTTTTTAGATTTTTAAAAAAAATATTATATTATGGTTCTTATTGTTGTATTTTTGTATATTTATTTATATCATGCGACTTTATTGACCGTAAGCTGCCTAGAGCTGTCAGAGGCAGAAATGTAGGTGGGGTAAAAATAAATAAATAAATAAATGTTGAGATGCAATATAAGCCTTCTGGGCAGAACCTGAAGCACTAATCAAATTAATTCAGAAAAAAACCTCTCTACAGAACTTTCCAGTTAAGTCTCTTGTACCATCCTCTGAAGCTGAACTTTGATTACCGTGTTTGTTTAACATAGAGCCTTTCTCTATTCTTTTCTTTTTTAAATGAACTTGAGGTTCCTTCTAATCTCATCTCATGGTAGGGCTGAAACTTTGTTTCCAACCAAATTCCAAAGGATCTGGTCAGTTCAATCTCTCCTGGCAAAAATCAGAACGAAAAATTGTTCCAATTTTCATTCACCAGAACAACTGCAAATTTTTGACTGCATTCCGCATGCACAAGATGACACCAGTGTACTTCACGTGTGCAACATGTTGCCAGTTGTACACAAAATGATGGTACCATGATGGCTAGTGCCATTTTGCACATATGCAAATCGTTCAGTTGGAATTCCAATCAAAAAAATGGATCAATCGGAATTCTGATTGAAATTTTGACAGCCATCCATTTTTGTGGAACTTTACCACAAATTTACCACAAGGTGATTCTTAGACCAGACCACAAATTGATGGGGCTGGAGGGGGGGGGGAGGCTGGTTTCATCTCAGCCCTATCTCATGGCTGAGTCTTAAGAGAAAACACCATATATAAGACTTGTGAAAAAAATGTAAGATCTGGCATGAAGGTTATGTTAGAAATAATACTGGATGTCCCATTGTGGCCATTCATGCTTTAGATATAAAGGTATGTTGCTATATTTATCTAGAGTGTAATCCTCGCCCATTATACTGGTTTGTGTTTATATTTGCTTTCAGCATCAAAATGATTCTCTTTCCTTTCCTCATGCTTTATAAGTGGCTCATACATTTTTTCTTCCTCCTTTCTCTGAAATGTATCATGAGATTTACCTTTGACACATTCCTCTCCTTTGCACCATCTAGTCTGTTGCTATGACCTGTCACTTTTCCCTACATAACATTGCTAAAATTCATCCCACTGCTGTTGGTAGGCATAGCCAGAAACACAGTGGAAGAAATGGAATGGAAAAAAGCAAAAATTAACAAAATTTTTAGGATATTATTTGTTAGTGATGATAAGTTATGTGGTCATAGGTTAGCACTATGGGTGTTTTTTTAGGGATGGGACTTTTGGTATTGCTGAGAACCAAAAGTACCCAATAATGGCTATATTGGATTCATCCAATATTTCAGTTCTTTCTCAGTATCGGCAGCACTGTATCTTTTGCATTGTTTTTTTAATTGGATTTTTAACATTGCGGTTTTCCCCATTGAAGTCAATGGGGGAAACCGCAATGTTTAAAAATCTGACACCAAGACAAGCAAGAACTGATAGGAAAACCAGTAGACAGAGAATCTAAACCGATAAAAACCAAGAACTGAAATTTTGCCCAAGTCCCACCTCTAGTGTTTTTAGATGGACAGGAAGCATGCCAGAGCACCAGAGCAGGTGCATGAGTGAGCCAAACAGGAGCTGCATGAACCCATGGATTCTGCTGTGTTCACACAGACAGCCTGGCGCTAGTGCAAACCGTGAGTGTAAAGACAGCAAACACACCTTCCCCCTGCCCTGGGAAAGCCCTGGGTCAGGAACACATGGACCGGAAGGCCAAACCCCCAAGCCAGCCAGGGCCGCTCCGCTCACAACCTCCCACCCCACCCAGAAGCCCAGCTCTGGTAACTATGGCAAGAGAACAGCAGCCATTAAGTCCATACACCCACAGCTCCAGGAGCAGGCCCAGCCCCTGGCCAGCTACACACACCCCAGGGTGGTAGAGTGGGGAAGACAAATGCCAGCACACGGCCAGTCCCGTGGACCCCATGACACCCACACGATGCCGATGTCTGGGAGCAAAAGACAGAATTTATTAAGCAGCCAAAATGTACAGGGGAAGAGGAAGGGAGGAGGGAAAGGCACGGCTAAAAAGTCCACAGAGCAGGCAGTTCAGGTCAGGAGCTAGCAGCAGCCATGGTCCCCAAAAGCAGCAGACTCCAAGAATCATGGGAAGCAAGTAGCAAGCAGACCAAGCAGAGCACCACCAGGTGACCCTGGGACCCCTTTACTCCCACCCCCCACAGCTCTTGAAGGGGGAATCAAGCACATACCCATCAACCAGGGGGCCTGAAAGCTCATTGCCACTCCGGTCCACACCTTGATAAGGACCATCAGTCCCCAGGCAGTAGCAGCACCCTCATGGGGCCCTGAGACATGGTGACAACAGGGAGATCCAGGGATCCAACCACACACAGCTGTGTGTTATTTTCCAGGTGGGAGTAGCAGCACACGATCCCATCCCTGAACAAAGAACAGACCCAGACATGTGCAGAGGCTGTCCCAACCAATACACAGGTGCCCCATCAGTCAGCTGATGCCACATGGAAAACCAGCATGCAGGGGACAGTCACAGGCCCTGTGCAGCCAATCTCAGGCCAGAACCCCCAAAGAGTGGTGCACAGCTGTCACCACGTGGCATGGAAGGCAAACAGGGAGCCGTAGACCTTCGAACATGTGGCTCCACTGCTGGAGGCTCTCCTCAACACCACTAAGTCATCCAGCAGCTCCATGCCACCCGCTTGGACTGGGTGCTAGTGTTGGAGGCACATTACAGTCAGCTCCTCCACTCTTCTTCCTGCCTAGTTGCTGGCAACACACCTGTGGCATGGCACACAGTGCTCTGCCAGTGGCAGGCTGCCCTCCTCCAGTAGCAGGTCTTTCTGAACTGCAGGATGGGCCCGCACTAGAAGCTGATGCGGGCAGTGTACTTCCTCTCTGGGGACACCACCACACTGGCCCACCTCCAGTGCATGGGTGTGCCGACTCAGAGGTAACTCTGGGTGGGGGAGTGCAGCACGGATTTGTGGGAGACCATCATTGGCACCTGGCAGTTCAAGGAATGGAGGGAGCACTTCAGGATAGGACTGAAATGAGAATCAATTTGGTTCTCGCAAGAATCTCTCAAGAATAGAGAACCCATAGCGAGATCTTGAGAAGATCTTGCTAATGATGTGAGAATCTCATGAGTATCTTGCTTACAAAGAAAAACAACAACTGTGCATTCACAAATGACCACCAGACCATTCTGTGGATGTGTAGCACTTTCTAAAATGGCGCTGGCAGCGTTGTCTCCATTTTAGAAAAGGTCGGCCATTCTGTATATGTGGCACCATTTTGGAAAAGGGCTGCATATGCACAGAACAGTCCGGAGGCCAATTTGTGTATGCGTAGTTGTGGTTTCCCGCCACGCCCCCACCCCCAGTGTGGAGTTGGTGGTGGTAGAAAAAAAGAGAGAGAAAAGAGAAGAGAGAGACACAGACAGACAAATAACAGACACAGGTCATGAGACTCAAAGCATGGGATGCACTTGGCTCCGGTAAATAAATTGTGGAGAAAAAAATCTTGATTGAGAAAGGATCAAGGGACAGGGCTTTTCTCAATTTTCTTTTGGAAATGGAGCCAAGAAGATAAATTCTTGAGAAAAATTGAGAAAAAACGGAGATCAGGTTTCAGTCCTACTTCAGGATGCCTGGTGGCTGCTCCTTTGCATCCCTGACATCCTGAAACCCCAGATGAAGAGGGAGGCCACCACAAAGTTAGCCCCCATCATGGTTGAGTAACATTATGGAATACCCTGGAATCCTGGCGCTCAGAAGGACAGCAATTTGGGGTTGGCACCTCCACCATAGCTGCCATCTTGGTGGAGGTGTGTGCCACCCTAAAGGTGGTGTTGCTGGAGTGGGTGGTCCAACTCCAGAACACCCAGGCCATGAAGTCAGCTTCCAGTGGGCAGGGTTCCTGAATTATATTGGGGGCATTGATGGGACCCACATCAAAATCTTCTGCCTGCCCCACACCATGGAGGACTACTGGAACAGGAAGGGGTTCCACTCCATAGACCTCCATGTGGTTGTAGATGACTAGGGACTCTTGACAGATGTCCCCGCCAGGTGGTAGGGAAAGAACCATGATGCCCACATCCTGAGCTAGTCACCACCACTCTATGGCCAGATGTATAACAGGGAATTCAGTCCAACAATGACCACCATTATCAGTGTCATCCAGATGAGGCCTATCATCCTGGGGGATCCAGCCTACCCCCTCACCCTGTTGCTCATGAAGACCTATGCTGTGCCCAACACCCTGGAGCAGACAGCTTTCAATAGGCAGCTGAGAGCTTCTTGGTGTGTCATGGAGCACTCCTTCGAGGCCCCAAAATAGTACTGGAGGCTTCTGGCCGGGCAGGTCAACTTCCAATTGGAGTCAGCTGGCCTGCTGATCGTTTCAGCCTGCATCTTCCACAATATAGTGCAGATGTATGGAGGTGGCCTGGAATTTCCCCCGCCCCCTTTCCGGGTGGACCCATTGCCCCAGTACCAGCAGCAGGGGACCGGGGCTGAGCGGTGCATGGCCAACTGCATAAGGGATGTCCTGTGCTACCACATGGTGTGCAATGGAGCAGAGGAAAACCAGCCCTGATCTCGAGAACAATGGGGTAGGTAACCTTTTGTAAATAAATGTATATAAACCATTACCAGTGTGTCCATGTGCCTCAGTTCTCTGTGTCATCACACCACACAACTCCAAAATTCCTCACACCTCCCATTTTTTCCACACAAGTGCAAGGGGATTCTTAGACTAGACTCCAAAATTGTTGTTGAGGGGGTGGCCGTGCACCCCATTGTAATTAGTGGCCCAGAATTTCTGCTCCTTCCCTGGCTTATGAAGACATTCCCTGTACTGCAGGAGAGTCCCCTTCAAAGGAACGGAGGAATGTACTTTTGGGATTATGAACTCGGAGTGACAGATGCTTGGAAACTTCATGGACATGGCTACAGAAAATATTGCTCCTATGGTGGTAGCCTGTTCTGTGCTGCACAATATTGTGCAAACTGATGGGGCTTGGGCTTGAGGAGGTGTTCACCCCCTCAGCCAGAATATCTGCCCATTCCTGGAGGGTGGTAGGGATGGAGGGTGTTTCCACACATGTACCACCAAACAATACCTGTAAATTATGTTGATGTTGCATGTAAACTATATTTTTCCTTTTAATAGTTTTATTAATAACTAGCTGTTAACCAGTGATAATGCGCAGTATAATTGTATATTAATTAAAATTAAATGTGTTGTTAACTACCAACATGCCAGGGAGCTATCCCAGATGACTGGGGCACTGCGTAATCACTTTACCTCACTTTCCCAGAGTGTCTGCCCATGGCTGGCCATCAGCTAGGCAGACAGGCCCTTAAAACTTGCAACTGCCTACCCCTTCTGGTTGATCCCTATTGTGCCAAACTACTGCTAACTCCTCCAACTTGGTTGTGGTCAGAACAGCCTATTGTGACATCACCAACAGCTGTACAGCATCTATGACAACAGCAACTGATGTCCCCTTTGCTTTACCTATGAGTTGACATTGGGTGGACATAACTTCGGCCCCAGCCATTGATCATAGCCCTGTAACCTTCAGACACTAAAGAGTTTGACGATCCAAATGAGCTGTTCCTTTAAAACAGCTCATAGGCCTTCTGGAACCTTGGCCTCTGCTCCACCTGGCGCTCTGTGCCTGGGACAGTTTATAGAAGTGATGTCAGATGTGGAAGACGTTCTTTTGTATGTCTGAGAAGCCACACCATCACTATTGCATCCTCACATACCTCCTGGCTGTAAAAGTTGAAGATGAACTATGGGTTACACTTGGGTTGCTTGAGATGCATTTCCAGCTTGCAAGTATTCTGCAAACTCCATGCCCTTTATTGGGGGGGTGGGGGGCACGGGGGGATGGGTGCAGTGGCCAGGGCCTCACACATGAGACCCATGGCCTCACACAAACCTGGGGAGTGGCAGGGAATGTGCTAATATATGTAGTCAGTGCAGGAACAGTTACCATTTCCTTAGAACCCCAACATAGAGGGTCCAGGTGTCCAGAATGGAAATGGATTGGGAAAATCCATTCAGGATCAGTGAGTCGAGGTATTGGACATGTTCGATGGAAAGGGATATGGTTCTGGGTTTTCCCCTTGTTCCTTTGTCTCTATCAAAAAGTCAATTTTGTTTTAAAAGTAAGTTCTAGGTTGTTTTGTGTTTGCATGAATAGATGTCTGGCTTACCAATATTTCTTAGGTCCTGGCATGTGGATGCCAGCAGGACTGTGGACCTTGCTAACTTCCTAGTGACCTGCATATGTAGACATCTATCCTCCACTGCGGATGTAGATACAAAATGGGTGCACAATTTAAATTATGTATTTATTATTATTATTATTATTATTATTATTATTATTATTATTATAGTTTTCCCTGTGGTTTTCATAATAAATTATTTGATGATGATGATGATGATGATGATGATGATGATGATGAAAACCAAAGGGGAAACCTACACAGATGAGAGTGTGTTGGTTCACACTCAGTGAGAAGTCAGTTTGCATGTTTGGTGTTCATAAGGTCAAGATTTTATTGTATAGGACATTTTGAATATTATGGAGCCACAGTAGTGGCTCCATACTTAAGGCGGAGCTAACTTTCTTCATTGAGAGGCCCATAGATTTCAATGGGAGTCCCAGGGGCAATTTCCTTTGGCTTGCAACCCACTGTTGATGGGGTTTTCTCACTGACTTGCCATGAATAGTGAATGTGGCTTGCATAGAAGAGTCAGGGAATGTTCAAAGTACATGCCACTGTTCACAGATTGTGCAATGGATAGCTATAAGCTATTTAATTATTATTTTAAAGTACCATTGTATGCTTTAACTTATACTTATTTCATGCACTCTTCCATACCTATTTTATCTGAGGACACACAAACAATGTGGAAGCTTGATGACCTAAAGGTAAGACCTTAAGAAGCAAAAGATTCTGGATTCAAATCCCCTGTGCTGCTGCTGTCATTGAGTGGGAAAGAAAAAGACTGTACCTTTAGAGATTATTTTTTTTGCTGTTGTTGGTCATTGACGGTTCATGTCCAGTCTTGGCCATGGGGCCCTGATCCTGGAATCCAAGCAACCTCTACATCCTCAGAGTGGCTCAGCTTCATGCCAGGTCTGTAACCCAGAGGTCAATGGGTCCTCAGCTAGAGGACTTCTTTGAGAAGTGTGACTTGCAAGGGTGTGTTGGTCTAAGGGTATGATCCTTGCTTGTGCGGCAAGAGGGCCTGGGTTCAAATCTCCTGTAGGGCTATTGTCAAGTGATAAAAGAAAAGGCTGTATGATGATGCTTATGAGGACCATATCAATTGCATGAGTATGGTATATTGCTATTGAGAGAGAAGAAAAAGGTCCATGGGATGAGGCTTGTGAGAACAACATCAATAGAATGCTTATGATGAACATTCGTACATGTGAAGAGTATAATGAGAAGAACTTAAAATGAAATTGTGATGCCCAAAAACTCCAGTCTGATTGGTTGGTGTAGACAATTCTTTTGTAGGGACCCAGGCAGCTGGTTGGCAAACAAGGACTCTGGACCCTCCAACCCTTTCATGAGGACAAAAATCGCCATTTTTAAAGAGCAGGGCTTGTTGGTCTAGAAATACAGCTCTTGCTTGGGGAGAAAGAGGGCCTGAGTTCTAATTGCCTGTAGTGCTGCTATCATAGAATAGGAGGGGGAAATGCCTTACCTTTAGGGGAAATGTTTTTGTTGTTTCTGGCTGTCAAAGGTTCACATCCATTCCTGTTCATGGGGCCCCGATCCTAGAATCCAGGCACCATCTGCATCCACAGAATGGAGCAGCATTGTTCCAGACCCGTAACCCATAGGTCAATGGATAAAACCATTCTCAGCTAGATGGTGTCTTTGAGAGCTATGAGGTGCAAGGGCATGTAAGCCCTAGGGCAGGGACTGTGTCTATTCCATTACTTTGTAAAGCACCAGATACATTGCTTGTGATATATATGAATGAATGAATTTATTACGGCTTTAAGCTTCCGCCATCACCTTAAATAAACAAACAAACAAAGAAACTAACAAACAAATAATACACATAAATATAACATTACATAAATCCATTACTACCTAAATATATAAAACATCCACAATTAAAATTACATTACATTACTGAATAACCACTAAACACAATATTCCCCTGCTAAACAGACAATGTAGCAGAGCAACGAGTCCAAATTTTTAAAAAAGGAGTAATAATCAAACAGATAATCAGCAAACAACGAAGTTTAACTACACCAAAATAGGGGGAAAACACTTTAAATCAGGCAAAAAAAACCCAATTTCACTCAAGCTATTTCGCCCTATTTTCTTTCATAGCTAATAGTGTAAAAAGCACCACCACCTTCACGGTCTCATCATCAGAAGGGGAGAGCAAGGCTGTTATCCCAGCCTGATCCGGCATATGCAAAGAAGACCCCCATATTGGCTCAAGTCATATTGCCCTAATATTCTGATACAGAGGGCATCTATATAAGAAATGGGGCAAATCTTCTATTTCCAGAGTATTACGGGGCAAGTTCAAAGTTCTCGAGGAACCATCATATATCTTCCCTCAAGAATGGCAGATGGAAACAGCTGAAACCGAAGGCATGTGAACGCCCTATGCAAGGTTGGATTAACCAACTTATCTAGATAGCACTCAAACTTATGTGAGGTTTTTACCAAATAATAATATGAGGAAACCTTCCAAATAGAAAGTTTGGCCAGGTCCTCTTGTCTTGCTATATCTAAGATCCTTTGACGTAGCATAGATTTTTGGTTAGAAAGAGTTTTGCCCTGAAAGAATTGGAACAAAAATCCTAGCTTGTGATATATGGTGATGGTGGTGGGGAGGGCGAAGGGGGTGGTGGCCCCCCCGGTTGGGGGGGTTTGCCCCCCTGTAGCTCAGCAGGTCCGGAGTCTGGGGGTCATATTGGACGCAGACCTGCGGCTGGAGCGGCAGGTGGAGGCAGTCGCTAAGGCTGCCTTCCGCCAGCTTTATCTGGTACGTAGGCTGCGTCCGTATGTCTCTGGCCCGGACCTGGCCTCCCTCATCCATGCCTTCGTCACCTCGCGGCTCGACTACTGTAACGCGCTCTACGTGGGGCTTCCCTTGTTCTTGGCCCGGAGGCTGCAGCTGGTGCAGAATGCGGCGGCCCGTCTTCTTACGGGGACGGGTCGCCGGGAGCACATTACACCGGTGCTCCGAGCGCTGCACTGGCTGCCGATAGTGTGCCGGGCCAGGTTCAAGGTCCTAGTAATGATCTATAAAGCCCTATACGGCCTTGGCCCCTCTTACCTTAGGGACCGCCTCGCCCTCCGCGCCCCGGAACGGCTCCTGCGGTCTGCCGGGGGTGCCCTCCTGGAGGTCCCCCGTGTTAAGCGGGGGGCCACGATGAAGCGGGCATTCTCGGTGGTAGGGCCGCGGCTGTGGAACTCCCTTCCGGAGGAAGCTCGCCTGGCCCCAAGCCTTTTGACATTTCGGCGGAACTGTCGGGATGTTTGCCCAGGCCTTTGGGGGGGGGGGGGGGGGGTGAGTTTTAATCCCCCACTTATATATTTATTTATGCACACTGCCCTGTTTTATTGATGTATTTTATATTGTATTTTAAATGTTTTAAACTATTTTTATTGTTGTTAACCGCCCCGAGCTGCTTTGCAGGATGGGGCGGTATAAAAATCTACGAAATAAATAAAATAAATAAAATAAATAAATAAATATATAAATGTTTGCTGATAATAATAATAGCAACAATAATAATCTAGAGGTATGATCCTTGCTTGGAGGACAAGAGGTCCTGGGTTCAAATCTTCTGCGCCACTGCTGTCGAGCAACAAGAAAAAAGACCATGTGGTGGTGCTTGTGAGAACCATGTCAATGTCCCTGGTATGAGTACGGTACGGTATACTGCTATCGAGAGAGAAAGAAAAGGGCCGTGTGATGGGGTTCATGAGAACACCCTCAACAGAATGCATATAATATCCGAGGTCCAGGTATGCTCCATATGTTGAGTGAGAAGGAAAAGGGCTGCATGACAGAACTTGTGAGAACACCCTCGATAGAACGCATACAATACCCAAGTTCCCAGCATGCTCCATATACTGCTGTTGAGGGCGAAAGAAAAGAGCCGTGTGACGGGACTTGTGAAAACATCCTCAATAGAACGCATATGAGGAACGTTGATAGGTGTGAAGGGTATAATGAGAGTAAGTTCAATTGTGATGCCCAAAAAAACCAGTCTACTCTGCTGGTATAGACTTCTGTTTTGTTGGTGCCCAGGCACCTGGCACACAAGGTCTCTAGATCTGCTGCATATGCTCACACTTCTTTACCTATTTGAGGACAAAAATCCAGTGCTATGTATACTAGAGCTTGGTGGTCTAGAGGTAAGACTCTTGGTTAGGGAACAAGAGGTTTGGGGTTCAAATTCTCTTTAGTACTGCTGTTGTCAAGTGGGAGGGGAAAAGACTATACCTTTAGAAAAAAAGATTATTTCGCTGCTGGCCATCTAACATTCATGTCCAGTCCTGTGCATGGGGCCCTGATCCTGGAATCCAACCAACCTCTTAATCTACAGAGGTGCAGCATTGTGCCAGGCCCATAAGCCAGAAGTCAATGGATCAAAACCATTCTTGGCTATCTTGCATCTTTGACTTCTGTGAAGACTAAGGGAATGCTGGTCTAGAGATAGGATCTTTACTTTTGGGGCAAGCGGTCCTGTGTTTGAATCCCCTGTAGTGGTGCTGTCATCAAGTGGGAGGAGAAAAGACTGTACCTTTTAGAAAAGGTTTTTGGCTGCTGCTGGCCATTGAAGGTTTATGTCCAGTCCTGTTCATGGGGCCCTGCTCCTGGAATCCTTTGTCTGGTGGGTGGAGGATGTTTGGGATCTAGTAGGGAGCTCATCCTGTGGTGGCATGAGCCTTGAAATTAGTGAGACCATTTGAAGAGCATAAATTTAATTACGTGCAGTCTCAGTGGGAATGGAGCTATAATAGGAAGCATCAGAAGGATGCCACAAGCAGAGAGGGAAGCACAAGCTGCATTAGGTGGTGGTTACATTGTATCTGCTATCTAACTGTTGTCAGGTACAGTATACCTGAATCTTGACATTGATAGCTCTAACAGTTGTGTGTGCAGGCTCATGCTGTAACTACCCCCTTAATGGAAACTTTGTTGGGGTCTTTTTCAGAGGTGGGAAACTTCAGGCCTGGGGGCCAAATGCACCTGTGCCTGGTTTTTATTTGGCCGCTTTCTAGTTCCTGGATTTGCCCCTGGATCCAATTCCTGCCCCCAAGTGCTGAAAGACTGAGCTCAAGGTAAGGGAGCAGGGATGAGGCCATGCACCCGAGGACAGGGGACAGATCCAGGATCTGGACCCTCTTGCTGAGTGCACCCCTTCAGTCCCTCGTTCTTTGCTCCAACTTCTCTGTGGCTCTCAGAGCTTGTATTAATTTTTAAAGTGGTTTCTGGGAGGGAAAAGGCATACAGCACTGAGCATGCACTTGATCCCTTCTAAATAGAGAGCCAGTGTGGTGTAGTGGATAAGGTGCTGGACTTGGACCTGCCATGGCAGGGGGAGTGCGTGGGGAATGCCTCCCCCCCAAGCAAAGACAACACCCACCACAGCTCCCTGCCCTCCCCCCACAGTGCAATCCAAACAGGTAGAGTTTAATCTCTCCACAGTTCTCAGCATGGATGCCTGATTCAGGAGTCTTGGAGACCTTGAGCCAGGTCATGGTCAAACCAAAACCAGCCCCAAGACCCAGCCTCACCTCTAGGCATATCCACACACACACCCCAGCACATCCATGGTGCTTGCTTGGCAGGGGATGGGGATGGGGATGGGGCAGGTGCAGGGGTTTGGCTTGGGGGCAGAATCCTGAGAAGGGCCTAGGGGTGCAAAATGCCTCATTCCAGTCCTGGAAGGGAGGGGGCTGGGGAAACACTGCAGGAACAGACAGCTTCAGCACTTCTGCCCCCAGGTTCAGAGTTTGCATTGGACGTGGGTGGGGGGTGAGAGGAAGGAGCCAGGGAAGTGCTGCAGGAGCAGCCAGCTTCAGTGCCTCTCCTCCAGACTCAAAGTTGCAGGGGAGGTTCAGGGTCAGACACAAGCAGCATTGATTATGAAAGCAGCATTGATTGCGGAAGCAGCATTTCAGGCAGCCAGCCAAGTCCCTTCCCCCCAACCTGGCAGTGCAACTAGTTCTGTAACGCACTCAGATAGTGAGTCCCTAACTGCAGTATGAGCCATGGAGCCTCCTGAAGGAGGAAGCTAACTAGCTCATTAATATACATGTATGTAAAACGTAACTTGTTGTCCACTACAAGTTCTCTACTCTTTTTTTTTTTTTGGAATGACATATATTAATGTCTTCATGACCATCTCTGCAGAAAATATGTCTTATTTTCTGAAACATGATGTAACCGAAACATAGATGTAGTACAATCTCTTGCCATCTTTATACTCCCTGAAATCACTCTCAGGAGTTTGGAGCGTGTTGTAAAAAAACCCAAAGAAATTAGACAAACAAAAAACCTACGGTTTAAAAAACCTAATTAAGGCAGAGTCACATCAAGCAAACTTTAACAAACTAGGAAACTAAGGCCGATTTTAGACGTGCAGCTGTGATCAGGCGCGGGACCAGCAAAACAGTCGCGGCGCTGTTTTAGACGAACCGGAAGCGGAAGTTGTGCGCGTGATCCGGGGCCGTGCATTCTTTGCCAACTGCGAGCGAACCACCCTGATCTCTCTGGGGTGACATACACAGCTGGAAAAGAATGCGCGGCCTCGGATCACGCGCACAACTTCTGCTTTCGGTTTGTCTAAAACAGCACCACGGCTGTTTTGCCGGTCCCGCGCCTGATCCAGCTGCATGTCTAAAAGCGGCCTAAGGTTCCCGCCTTAACTTGCACACCTTGTAAGCAGTGAAGTTGTTGTATGGTCTCACATACTGTGCTCGCTTACAACTTAGGCTCCATGCACCCACACTTTGCCTTGGTCTTTCAGACCCAATCCTCTTCCTTTTCCAGACATTTCCAGAATGGCCGAACAGAACGGCAGAATGGCCAAACAGAACGGCCGAACCGAACGGCCGAACCCGGCGAACTAACCGAACAGACAAACCGAACGGACAAACCGAACGGACGAACCGAATGTAGCCAAACCGAACGGACGAACCCAAACTGCGATCTGTTAGCGCATCCCTAACCGGTTCCCTGTGCCGAATTTTTTTTCATTGCGGCCATTGAAATGAGCGCAAGTAAGGTAGGCAATCCCTGGGTGGGGGGGTGTATTAAACCCCACCCCACCCCAGGGATCGCCCTAGTACCTGCTGGTGTGGACTCCAGGCCACTGCCGGCACAGCAGCAGCCTGGAGCCTGCACTAGCAGGGACTTCAGGTAAAAAAAAAACAATTTAAATCCAGGCTGGGCAGGGTGGGTGGGGGGTGTCCCCCCCTTCCACCCACACAGCCTGGGAGGGGGAGGGGCTAGGTATTGGTTGTTGTTTTTTTCATTGATTTCAATGGGGACAGTTCCCCATTGAAACCAATGGAAAAATACTGGTACCGGTGTACCGGTTTTAATCCGGTAAACCGGTTTTTTGGAAACTGGTAACCGGTAAAACCGGTATCCGTTTTTTTACCTCAAGTCCCACCCCTAGTGTTTATAAATGAGACAAATAGCCCTCTGGAGTCCATGTTCAGTCCATGCAGCCCCCATTCACCCCAAATCACACATTTTAGCATCTACAGCTTATAAACGGGCAGCCCCCTGCCTGCATTTTATGTGCTGGCAGTAGCTACCACAGTGGCACCATTCAGCGCTTTCCCTCTCCCCAACCCTGGCTCTGATGGAAAGGGGAGTCACAGCCATAGAAGGTTCCTTCCCTGGCTGTGATTCCCCCCCCCCCTTTCCATCCTGCTCTCCTCTTGCAGCAGTGCTTGGGTGGTTGCAAGAGAAGGTTCTTCCTGCATCCCTGCCCTCTTCTCTGTTCTTTCAGCCACTTCGAAGGTGATTGCCGCCCAACCACACAAGCTCTGATCAGCTGTGAAACAACAGCTAGAGGAAAGAGTGTGCTCAGGCAGCTGTGAGAGAGCAATCAGATGTGAATCAGTGCAAGAGGGGAGAGAGGAGAGTGGGGGTGCAGGAAGGACCTTTCCCTCTTGCCCCTTGCTCTCACCTCTTGCAGCCGCTTCATAGTTGATCACTCTCTAACAGTCATGCTAGGCACAAATGTATTGTGCTAGTGGACTCAGCTGCAGGCCAACCTAATAAAAGGGAGGTGGATCGATAGGTGTGCACTAGCCCACACTGGTATGCACGGTGGCGTCATAGCTCTCAAAGAGACCATCTAGCTGAGGTGCAAGGGCATGTAAGCCATAAGTCTCCATCAGCAAAAATAAAAATAAAAATGTCATTCTGGGAGAAAATGTCATTCTGTTCCGTGGGGAAATATCGACCGTTTGGGGGCGCTTTGACCCATTTGTCAGTATTTTCCACTTCCATGCTTCTAGTCCCATCAGTATCAGTGCCTGAGTTTTTTTGTCACATTTTGGTAATTTCCGGTAATCTCCAGTATTACCGATAATATTGAAAATTACCAAACAATACCAATAATACCAGAAATTACCAAAAATTACCTAAAATTACTGAAATGTTGGACAACAGTGGAAAACCACAGAACATGTTTAAAATGCCAGTAGAGTTCCTTGTCATGTGAATTAAGGTGAAAGAGCTGTTTCCATCAGAAACAGCACTCGCAGAGATTTTTCACTTCAGCTCTAAATTGAATTTCCCTCAGCCTAAGTTCTTTATCTGTAAAATGGGGGCAATCTATTTTACCTCACAGGAAAGGAGGGATTGGGTTGGTGGGGGCTTCCCCTTGGTGTGATGGGGGGATGCACTTGGGGGGGTGGGGGGGGTAATATATGCCTCAATGAAAGGGGGGATACAGGGGGTGGGAGGAGGGGGTCTCTCTCATCAGTCTGGCAGGACACCCTGAAAGGGGGGAGCAGGTGGGAGGGCCAGAGGGGTGTTTCACAATAGAGGTCATGACAGAACAGAGGAGACATGGTCCTTGGGGGATATCAGTTCCATGATGGAGGGGGGGCAGGTGCTTGATCCCTGTCCTGTTCTCGGGTCCCCCCAGAAGGAGGTGTGGTGATTGAGACAGAGAGGGTGCCAGCCCTGTTCTGATGCTGTTAAACATGAGGTCAGTGGTAAATAAATCATCAACGGTCTGAGAGTTGATCCTGGATGAGGCTGACCTCATGTATCTTAAGGAGACCTGGCTGGACACTGAGTCCTTGACTGACCTTGTTCCAGCTGGGTACTCCATGCAGTACCAGCCACAGCTGGAGCGACGGGAGGAGGGATGGGGGGGCGATGTAGGCACTCTGGAGGGGTCTTCCGGACCAGAGGGGACAAAGACATCTGGTGGCCCGGCTGCACTTCAGGCACACGCCACAAGCAGCGCACCTAAGGGCTGCACCCAAAGGCCCTTGGGCGTGGCCCTTGGTGGGGTCAGGGGTGGGTAACTGTGATGAGGGGGTTACTGGAGGTTATGGGGGAAAGTGTTTTAGTTAAAGATGGGGAGATATGTACTGGAGAGGAAGGGGGAATTGAATTGGGTAGGGAAAGGGAGGTTGGTTTTTGGGATACCCCTCTGTGACAGAGGGGGGCAGGGGGTTTGGGGGTCGGGGGAGGGGGNGAAGGGAGTAGGGGGTGTGTGGCCTTCTTCCTCAGTGAGAGAGGGTGAGAGAGACCAAGGGGGGTGGTAACTGACCCTCTGGTGGCAGAGGAGAGTCAGGGGGTGAGGAGGTGGGGGGTTTCGGTGAGGGGGCAGGCTATATCTCCCAATGAGACAGGGAGGTGTAACCCAAATGGTAGGGGGGGGACTCCCTGTGAGAGGGGGAGTCCCAGGGGTTTTCTCCTCATTTTTACTATTTTTACTATTGTACATTATATTTTTATATGTTTTATTGTATTTTATTGATTTTGATATTGTTAGCCGCTCGGGACTGTCTGTCAGGAGGGGTGGGATATAAATCTTTAAAATAAATAAATAAATAAATGCCTTAAGTGAGCTGGTGTTGGAGGTGGTCTTGAGGTCCCCAAGGACTTTGGTTCTGGGGGCTTCAACATCTATGCTGACACTGGTCTCATTGGAGCAGAGCATAAGTTCATGGTCACCATGGCAACCATGAGCTTGTCTCAATTAATAGATGGCCCGACAAATGATGGAAGTCACACTCTGGATTTGGTTTTCTGTACCGGCCTAGAGGCAGGAGGGTCCGTTATTGGGGGATCTGCTGAAAGTGCCCATGTCATGTTCAGATCATTATCTCCTTTGGATCCAGCTCCTGATGCATGTCTGCCCCCAGAAAGATGTGGAACCAGTTAAATTGGTTCACCCTCAGAGACTTAGGAAACCGGAGCAGTTCTGGAATACTCTAGTGGAAATACCCTCTGATCTCGATGCCCGGTTACTCAATGACCTCGTTAGGTTTTGGAACACCTGGCTATTGGAGACCATTGACTGGACATCTCCCAGGTGTCTGCTTCCCAAACTCCAGAGTCACAGGTTCCTGGAGGACCTGCAGCTGTTAAAATGTCAGGGGAGGTGGTTAGAATGATGGTGGCATCATACTCATGCTGAAGACGACAGATTGCAGCATAGAGCCAGTCTGAAAGCCTATGTGGTGGCTGTGTGGGCGGCAAAGAAGTTCTTTGCTGCCATCATAGAGTCCATGAAATCTTGCCCATTGGAGCTCTTCCAGGTAGTAAAGGGGTTGGTCAGTCCAACCTCCCTCCATCTGGAAGTGGAGGTTTCCCGGGCCTACTGTGATAGATTTATTGATTTTTTTCACAGACAAAATCACTCACATTCACCACAACTTTGCCGCCACAGTTGATAGAGTTGGGGAACCAGAGGCTTGTCCTGTTTTGTGGGATCATTTTCAGTTGTTGACCCCTGCTGATGTGGGGGATGTCCTGGGGGTTTTTAGGGCCACAAATTGTGAATTAGATCCTTGCCTGTCCTGACTGGTTAAGGCTGCCAGGGAGACATTGGGGTTTTATTTATTTTATTTTATTTATTTATTTGATAGATTTTTACCCCGCCCCTCCGAAAAACAGCTCGGGGTGGCTTCCAACAATAAAATACATATAAAATATATAAAACTATTTAAACAAATCAGCAATACAATTCAACATATTAAAACAGGGCCCAGGGACTCACTTAAAACAATAAATAAGGTAGGGGAGTTAAAACCCTCTAACCCCCTCCCCCTCCCTTTCCAAAGGCCTGGGCAAACAGCCAGGATTTACAACTTTGCCAAAATGTTAACAGGCTTGGGGCCAGGCAGGCTTCCTCTGGAAGGGAGTTCCAGAGGTGCTACCCGGCCATCGAGAATGCCCTCTCCATTGTGCCCCCCCCCCG
>QEPC01005786.1:330156-371588 GCA_003113815.1 Sphenodon punctatus
CCCTGCAACTCACTCAGTTGTTCTCTTCTGCCCCCTAGTGGCGGTCTCACTGCAAGTGCAGGCTAAGCACTTGCTAGTCCCCAAAGGTGGGGGGAGCTACACACACATAAATAAAACATAAAATAAATAAAATAAACATCTTCCACTACTCCATTTCACAATGTGAAATGAGAAGCACATACCCTGACCATTTCTTGACTTCTGTATGCAACCAGATTCTCTCTTACTAAGAAGATCAAAGAGAAAACCCTGTCAATGTGGTTGCAAGCCAGAGGAAATTGCCCCGAAAACTCCCATTGAAATCAATGGAACTCTCAATGAAGAACGTTAGCTCCGCCTTAACTAATGGAGCCACTAGCATAGCTCCATAATTATAGACATATATATTAGATTAGAATAGTTATGTAGATAATAGATAAGTTTCCTTTCCCCTTCCCCTGTCTCCCTTAGATTTAGCTAAATATTAGTTATGCACATGAATCAATAATGATACTGATACCAAAAATAAAATCTTTGTTTGAAATGGTATCAATAACGAATATTGATAACAACGACAATGAAAATGACAATGAAAACGAAAATGACATTGTCGTTAATAACGATAATGAAAATGACATTTTTGAATAACGAAAATGAAAAACAAAAATGACATGGGGGCCTGGTGCACACCCCTAGCGACGTCTCATCTCCTGATGGGTATGGGCCACCGTGCTCTGTTCTCTGCACTGGCTGCCTGTTGTCTACCAGGCCTGATTCAAGGTGTTGGTGTTGACCTTTAAAGCCCTACACAGCCTAGGGCCCACCTACCTGTGGAACCACCTCACTCCCCAGGTTCTGGAACGACCATTGCAGTCATCTGGGGTTGCCCTTTCGGAGGTCCCCCATGTTCGGCATGGTGCCACATTGGAGAGGGCATTCTCAGTCGCCGTCCCTCAGTTGTGGAACTTCCTCCCATCAGAGGTTTGTTTGACCAAGGACCTTCCCTCCTTCAGGCATCAGTGTAAAACCTGGCTGTTCTACCAGGCATTTGGCGAGAGAGATGGGGAGGGGTGGGATAGGGTTAGGGGGGAATTGATGGTCTTGTTGGTATTTATTTTTAAATTATGTTTATATTTTATGCTTTTATATTGTATGCCACCCCGAGCTGCCTTTGGCAGGAGGGTGTGGGATAAGAATTTTTTATAATAATAAATAATAAATAACAATAACAATAATAACAACAACACCTGGAAGATTATGAGGCACTCAGATAAGCACCTGCAACAGATAGAGTTTAAATTTAATATTCCCTGTAACTCTCCTAATCTATTTAGAGGAAGAGGAACCTTTGGCCTGAGAGTAACTATAGTCTTTTGTTATATGGTCCCTTTCCAACGTATATATCTCTGGCCCATGGATCCAGCCACTGTTCTAGAGTGCACCCTGTTCACTTCCTCCTTTCTCCTAATGGTGAGTTTCAAACTCTCCACTCTAAGCATGAACCACATTTCTGCTCTCATACCCACTGTATGCTCCTTCACCCCTTCCTACTCTATTCTCCAACCTTGAGTAAGCTCCATCAGCCTCCCCTTCCCCACACAAGCTGCCTCAGCCCTATCCCATCCACAAGCATTCACAAAATAAATCCATAAAAATAGCCTGTTTCGTGGTATTTTAGCAGTTTTGAGTATCAAAATTGCAAGAACGTCTCTCCAGATATTAAACCCTCTCTATAAAGGATTGATTTGAGTTCGGTTCACAGATGGGTGGAGATTTGGATGCCTGGTGTGGAAAGGTTCTTCTCATGCAATTCAAGCTGTTCCCTCCACAGAAGGGAAAATACCAACACAGCAAGGACACTCTAGAACTACGTTTTTGTTAGCATGTCTGGATGTTTTTTACATACCAGAAATTACTAAAAATTACCAGAAATGAGTGAAATAGTGGGAAATAGTGGGAAACCACAGAACATGTTAAAAATACTGGTAGATTTCCTCATCATGTGAATGAAGGTGAAAGAGCTGTTCCCATCAGAAACAGATTTTTTGTTTCAACTCTAAATTTAATTTCTTTGGAGGGAACTCCTTTTAGAGGTTGGCAAATAAAAGACTTCAGCAATTTAATACCCACATATTTCAGAAAATATATATTTTCTCTCCTTGACTTTTATTCTCTTTAAAAATGTCATAAAATGGTGGGTTTACTTCCCAACCCAATTTATTTTATAATGTTCTGACTGGATACAGATTTATGCAAATTCCATATGTTAAGACAAGGTGCCTATAGAGCAGAGATTCCCAAAACTATGGATCGTGATCCCAAGTGGGGTAACACCATATTCCGATGGTAATGGTCCTGGACTGCTTTCGTTCATTCCTGGCCAGGAGAACTCACTGGGTAGTCTTGGGGGAGTGTACGTCTTCTCCCTGGGACCTCACGTGTGGAGTCCCGCAGGGTGCCATTTTGTCCCCCCTCTATTTTAACATCTATATGCAGCTGTTGGGGCAATCGTGAGAGGGTTTCAGGGCATGCGGTGTCATCAGTATGCTGATGACACTCAGCTCTACCTCTCTTTTTCCATCAATCCAGACCATGCAGTCTCCTTATTTTCCCAGTGCCTGTCAGCTGTGGGCGCTTGGATGAGATTGAACCATCTGTAAGTGAATCCTGACAAGATGGAGGTGATGTTGGTGGGTGAGGGCTTGGGGGGGCCTGGGGGTGGTTGAATCTCCTTNCGCCGGCAGACCGAAGGAGCCGCTCTGGGGCGCAGAGGGCAAGGCGGTCCCTGAGGTATGAGGGTGGTCAGCACCTCCCTTAAGGAGGGCATGGTCCCAGGATCTCTTAAGGAGGCTGTGGTGCGACCCTTGCTTAAAAAACCATCACTTGACACGGACGCCCTTTCCAGTTACCGGCCTGTCTCTAACCTTCCCTTTTTAGGGAAGGTTATTGAGCAGGTGGTGGCCCAGCAACTCCGCTACCATCTTGTACCCTTCTCAGTCTGGACCCCTCTCAGTCTGGCTTTTGTTCAGGATATGGCACCGAGACTGCACTTGTGGCCTTGGTCAACAACCTGCGACATGCTTTAGACCAGGGGCAGTCAACCCTTCTGGTCTTGTTAGATCTGTCATCTAATTTTGATACCGTTGACCATGAGTTGTTGGTGACTTGGCTGCAGGATCGTGCCGGGGTGAGTGGAATCATTCTCAAATGGTTCCACTCATTCCTGGACAGTAGACCTCACCGTGTGGTCTTGGGAGACTGTACATCTGTTCCCCTGGATCTCGCATGTGGGGTCCCACAGGGTTATATTCTGTCCGCCCTCCTGTTCAACATGTATATGCAGCCTTTGTGTGAGGTCGTGAGAAGGTTTGGAGTGTGTTGTCATCAATATGCTGATGACACTCAGCTCTACCTCTCAGGCCCCGCAGTCTTGTTGGTTGCCCAATGTCTGACAGCTGTGGGGGACTGGATGAGGGTGAGCCACCTGAAGTTGAATCCCGACAAGATAAAGGTGATGCTAGTGGGGAGGACCGAGGGAGTGGAGGTCCCCATCGTTGATGGGGTGTGCCCCATCTTTGTTTCTCAAGTTCATAGTCTGGGGGTACTCCTCGATTCACAGCTCCACCTGGATGCCCAGGTGGCAGCTGTGGCAAGGAGTGCACTTGCCAAATAACATCTGGTGCGACGGTTACAGCCTTATGTCTCAGATTGCAACCTTGCCACCATCATCCATGCCTTCATCACGTCAAGGCTTGATTACTGTAATGTACTCTATTTGGGGCTACTGAAGGTGACAGTCCAGAGGCTGTAACTGGTGCAGAATGCGACGACTAGGGGTGTGCATGTCATTTTCGTTATTACAATAACGATAACAAAATTGTCTCTTTCATTTTCGTTATTGCAATAACGAACACGACAACTGAGAATAACAATTACGAAAATGACAAACGAGAATACAAAAAATGACAACTGAGAATACCGATAACAGTAACAATAAAGATAATGATAACGATAACGATACCAAAAACGATACCAAAAACAATACCAAAAATGATACCAAATACAATAACAAGAAACAAAAATGACAATGTCGTTATCATTGTCATTATTATTAGTGCTGTGGCAGTTGGGTTTTAAAGGGGAAATGTAGAGAAGGGAGGAGGGAGCAGACATATCAGAGTTCTAACAGGTTTGAACTCTTGAACTGTGCCTGAGTTGGGAGGATCGAGCAGCTCAGCAGTATCTGATGGATGCATCCCTGGCCAATGAGCAGCGCAAGCAGGCCCCAGCAGTCTCATGGGACTCTCTGCGATTGCTCAATGCCTGCTGCCTCCCACAACCAATCAGGGGGGCTCTGGGGGAGGGCACTGCAACCCTTTATAATGGGAGGGCCAGGTTTTTTCTCTCCTTTGTGTGAAAGCTCTGCTTGTCAGGTTGCGTTTACAGAACTGTGGTGCTTGCACATAAAAAATCCTCCCTAGCCCTCATTGTATTATTTATTTATTTATTAGGTATTCCCACAAATACATTTCCTTCCTCATACTCTATATTTTACCTTCTCCCTTTCCTTGCCCTTCTCCTCCCTGTACATTATATAGAGATAGGTAGTATAGATTAGATATAGATATATATTAGAGAAACAAAAAACCTACGGTTTTACAAATTTAGTTAAGGCAGATTCATACCAAGCAAACTTTAACAAACCTAGAAATTGTCTGTTAAGGCTCCTGCCTTAACTTCTACACCATGTAAGCAGTAAAGATGTTGTATGGCTTCGCATACTGTGCTCGCTTACAACTTAGGCTCCATGCACCCACACTTTGCCTTGGTCTTTCAGCTCCAATCCTCTTCCTTTGCAGGTTGGGGGCAACACTAAAGCTGAGCAGGATACACGTTGACATTAAATGCATGGAAAGGCCAATGGAAAAAATGGAGGAAACATTAATGCTAGTTTGGAATTAAATTATATCTCATTAACTGTTTCTGAAATAATACAATGGAGATGCATCTTGGGGAGTGTGTGGGGGAAGATGTGGAATAACAAAGGCAGCTGGGAGAGATGGTGGAATGACAGGGAGGAGGATATAAGGATGAAGTACAGCAGGAAGGAACTTGGTGGAATAATAGGAGGAATGCCATAAGAAATTGGTAGAATGTCGAGATTTTCGGTGATGTAAATGATTGGCAGGAGTGATAGGAGACCATGGGGAACACTACCATCATGCTATTAAGCACCATAGCTGCGTCCTTGTTGTTCTAGTCTCTATTGCCTCATTGTGCTTTACACCTCCTCTCCTGGGTGGTGTTTTCTCTTTTTTGGGGGGGAGGGGTTGTCATCTCACACACTCTGTCGCATTCTCTATTAGAGATTATCGTCATTATAGTGGTCAGGAGTCTTGCAATTTTGGGGGAGGTGAGTGAAGTTTATTGGGTAGTCCAGACCTCTGGGTTGCGTGTTATGGGGTTGGAAGCTAGTAGATTAGACTGGGGGTGGGGTGGGGGGTGGAAGCTGAAGTCAAAACTTTTCTATTTTCTAAGAGTGAAGTGGTGGTTAGTGGGTCACAGTGAGTGAGGGGCAAATAAGTAGTGGGTTAGAGTACGTGGGGATGATCCCAAATAAAAGGAATTTAAATATAAGGACATAACTAGTCAATGTAGTTGTTTGATGGTGGCATATTTACATGCTGTTAGTCACCTGTGCAGTGGGGAGATGTATTTGATCTAGTGCCACAAAATGGAGATCTGGAATGTAAATGAAAGAGAAATTCTTGCCACATTGTAAGTAGAGTAATGATGTAATACTGGACAGGGAGGAGCGTGCCGTCCTAACTTTAGTGTTGCCCCCAACCTGCAAAGGAAGAGGATTGGAGCTGAAAGACCAAGGCAAAGTGTGGGTGCATGGAGCCTAAGTTGTAAGCGAGCACAGTATGCGAAGCCATACAACATCTTTACTGCTTACATGGTGTGGAAGTTAAGGCGGGAGCCTTAACACACAATTTCTAGGTTTGTTAAAGTTTGCTTGGTATGAATCTGCCTTAACTAAGTTTGTAAAACCGTAGGTTTTTTGTTTCTCTAATTTCTTTGGGTTTTTTAAAAACACAATGCAAACACGTGACAGTGATTTCTGATAGTATATAGATGGGAGCAGATTATAGTAGATGTATACATGATGGGCGGAGGATTAGCATTGATGGGGAAGGTGCAGCCTGGTGAGAGAGAGACCTGCTGCCACCCGATCGCCTCCTCCCCTGGCTGATCATGACCCCATGGCGCTGGCAGGGGGAGAGGGCCCTGGCCTCCACAGACAGTCCCGGTGGGTAGCCCCCTCCCACTTAGAGCCTCGTGGGGATCAGCCTCCCTCCAAGGAGAAGGGAGGAAGGACTCACTGAGCCGGCCAAGGAGGGCAGGAGGGAGTGACTGATAACAGGTGGGGCTTGCACTGCGAGCAAGGCAGAGACTCAGAGCAGCAGCACCAGCATGAGGAGGAGCCCCCGCAGCCTTCCAGCAACCCATGGCTCCTAATGGGGTGCAGGGGAGCGAGCAGAGTGCTCCCCCCCCGCGCTGCTGCTTGAGTCAGCCGATGCCTCTTAGGGAAGCTGCTCCCCTCGCTGCTCCATTCAGTCCCAGTTTGAGCTGGCTTTAGGGACTGAGTGAGTGGAGGTTTTCCTGCCGTTGCAAGACCCAGCCATGGACCTACCCCTGCCCCGTATTGATGCCCCTCGCTCCCTCCACGAGGAGGCTGCAGGGCCCCCACTCCAGTTACTCACTCGCGATTTCCCCTCGGTGCCTCCAGGTTGCAGGGGGGAGGGCTTGGACACCCATGGGTAGTCTCAGCCGCCGCCTCCCGCTGGCTGAGCTCGTCCTGGGTACAAACTGCCGGCTGGGAGGCGCTGAAGGCGGTCGCTGCTGTCTGCACACCTGCTGCTGCTCCTCTAAGCCCTGCAGACTGTGCTAGGCTAGTCAATGTCATGTCAGTTACACAGTGCCCCGCTTCCCGGCTCTCGGCTCCGCTCCTCTCCCCTCTCCAGGACCCAAGAGCCGGGGAAGCAGGGAGCTGTGTAAGTGACATGACACTGACTAGCCTAGTCACTGTCATGTCAGTTACACAGCGCCCCGCTTCCTGGCTCCGCTCCTCTCCCCTCTCCAGGACCCGAGGAAGCAGGGAGCTGTGTAACTGACATGACACTGACTAGCCTAGTCAGTGTCATGTCAGTTACACAGCGCTCCGCTTCCCGGCTCCGCTCCTCTCCCCTCTCCGGGAAAAACACACACAGGCAGCGCGAGCAGCCAGAAGGGGGCAGATTTGTGCCACCCCTTTTGCACATGCATGAGCTAAGTCCCATAAAAGCACACACACATGTAGCGCCCCCTTGGCTACTCCCTTGTCTCTATGTCTCCTGGGGAGGGGTCCAAGGAATAGAGCGCCTGGGTTCATGGACTTGCTCTCCTGATTTGGCACAAAACTGCAGTGCCTCCACCCGGGGTACATACAGGACTATGGGGATCCTGATGAGGAAAGGGGCAGGCTACTCCCCCCCTGCATGGCCCAGGGCCCTGTGGTGGGAATGCCTAGGACTAGCTCAGAGAACCCCCCCATTGAAACACGCACACATGAGACAGGCTAACAAGTTAAACAACAGGTTTATTCTAAACAGAAAATAAGCCTCACAAGGCAGGTTAAAAATGCTTCAAGATCCCCTGTTCCCCCAACAGATTCTCTGGGGACCCCGCACTCCCTCTCCCCTAGAGTGCTGGGCTGGGCCAGTTAGCGCGCAGGCTGAGGCCTCTAGGAGCTTCCTGCCAGGGTAATAGTAATAGGGTCATGGGATAAGGCGACCCCTCGGGCCGGTGGGCTTTCCCTCCGCTGGCCTGGTTGAAGCTGGGCTGTGCTGCCTGGATGAATGTCCCGCTGGCCGCCCTGCCAGCCGACCTCCCACGCTATCCCTCTGGTACCTGGGGGTTTTGAATCCTCAGACTTCCGTCCTTCCCTCTGGTCCCCCATCAGTCGGGCTGCTGACCGAGTATCCTCTCTGCGGGTTTTTGTCAGTAAGCTGGCAGCTCGCTGGAGCCTTCACACTTCCCTCACTGGTAGCTTCGGTGAGGGCTCAGGTCTCTTCTGACTGCCCCGGGTTCCTTGGCAGCTCCAACTCCCCTCCTCTCTCTCTGGCCTTGCTCCCCTTCAGGCAGCCTCTGATCGCAGCTCTGCTTTGTGCTGCTGATTTAGCACACCTGTTTCTTCTGCCAGGCCTTCTCAGCCTCTCCTCAGGCAGCCATCTTGTCTCCCTTTCTTCTCCCTCCCTCCCTGCAACTCACTCAGTTGTTCTCTTCTGCCCCCTAGTGGCGGTCTCACTGCAAGTGCAGGCTAAGCACTTGCTAGTCCCCAAAGGTGGGGGGAGCTACACACACATAAATAAAACATAAAATAAATAAAATAAACATCTTCCACTACTCCATTTCACAATGTGAAATGAGAAGCACATACCCTGACCATTTCTTGACTTCTGTATGCAACCAGATTCTCTCTTACTAAGAAGATCAAAGAGAAAACCCTGTCAATGTGGTTGCAAGCCAGAGGAAATTGCCCCGAAAACTCCCATTGAAATCAATGGAACTCTCAATGAAGAACGTTAGCTCCGCCTTAACTAATGGAGCCACTAGCATAGCTCCATAATTATAGACATATATATTAGATTAGAATAGTTATGTAGATAATAGATAAGTTTCCTTTCCCCTTCCCCTGTCTCCCTTAGATTTAGCTAAATATTAGTTATGCACATGAATCAATAATGATACTGATACCAAAAATAAAATCTTTGTTTGAAATGGTATCAATAACGAATATTGATAACAACGACAATGAAAATGACAATGAAAACGAAAATGACATTGTCGTTAATAACGATAATGAAAATGACATTTTTGAATAACGAAAATGAAAAACAAAAATGACATGGGGGCCTGGTGCACACCCCTAGCGACGTCTCATCTCCTGATGGGTATGGGCCACCGTGCTCTGTTCTCTGCACTGGCTGCCTGTTGTCTACCAGGCCTGATTCAAGGTGTTGGTGTTGACCTTTAAAGCCCTACACAGCCTAGGGCCCACCTACCTGTGGAACCACCTCACTCCCCAGGTTCTGGAACGACCATTGCAGTCATCTGGGGTTGCCCTTTCGGAGGTCCCCCATGTTCGGCATGGTGCCACATTGGAGAGGGCATTCTCAGTCGCCGTCCCTCAGTTGTGGAACTTCCTCCCATCAGAGGTTTGTTTGACCAAGGACCTTCCCTCCTTCAGGCATCAGTGTAAAACCTGGCTGTTCTACCAGGCATTTGGCGAGAGAGATGGGGAGGGGTGGGATAGGGTTAGGGGGGAATTGATGGTCTTGTTGGTATTTATTTTTAAATTATGTTTATATTTTATGCTTTTATATTGTATGCCACCCCGAGCTGCCTTTGGCAGGAGGGTGTGGGATAAGAATTTTTTATAATAATAAATAATAAATAACAATAACAATAATAACAACAACACCTGGAAGATTATGAGGCACTCAGATAAGCACCTGCAACAGATAGAGTTTAAATTTAATATTCCCTGTAACTCTCCTAATCTATTTAGAGGAAGAGGAACCTTTGGCCTGAGAGTAACTATAGTCTTTTGTTATATGGTCCCTTTCCAACGTATATATCTCTGGCCCATGGATCCAGCCACTGTTCTAGAGTGCACCCTGTTCACTTCCTCCTTTCTCCTAATGGTGAGTTTCAAACTCTCCACTCTAAGCATGAACCACATTTCTGCTCTCATACCCACTGTATGCTCCTTCACCCCTTCCTACTCTATTCTCCAACCTTGAGTAAGCTCCATCAGCCTCCCCTTCCCCACACAAGCTGCCTCAGCCCTATCCCATCCACAAGCATTCACAAAATAAATCCATAAAAATAGCCTGTTTCGTGGTATTTTAGCAGTTTTGAGTATCAAAATTGCAAGAACGTCTCTCCAGATATTAAACCCTCTCTATAAAGGATTGATTTGAGTTCGGTTCACAGATGGGTGGAGATTTGGATGCCTGGTGTGGAAAGGTTCTTCTCATGCAATTCAAGCTGTTCCCTCCACAGAAGGGAAAATACCAACACAGCAAGGACACTCTAGAACTACGTTTTTGTTAGCATGGCTGGATGTTTTTTACATACCAGAAATTACTAAAAATTACCAGAAATGAGTGAAATAGTGGGAAATAGTGGGAAACCACAGAACATGTTAAAAATACTGGTAGATTTCCTCATCATGTGAATGAAGGTGAAAGAGCTGTTCCCATCAGAAACAGATTTTTTGTTTCAACTCTAAATTTAATTTCTTTGGAGGGAACTCCTTTTAGAGGTTGGCAAATAAAAGACTTCAGCAATTTAATACCCACATATTTCAGAAAATATATATTTTCTCTCCTTGACTTTTATTCTCTTTAAAAATGTCATAAAATGGTGGGTTTACTTCCCAACCCAATTTATTTTATAATGTTCTGACTGGATACAGATTTACGCAAATTCCATATGTTAAGACAAGGTGCCTATAGAGCAGAGATTCCCAAAACTATGGATCGTGATCCCAAGTGGGGTAACACCATATTCCGATGGTAATGGTCCTGGACTGCTTTCGTTCATTCCTGGCCAGGAGAACTCACTGGGTAGTCTTGGGGGAGTGTACGTCTTCTCCCTGGGACCTCACGTGTGGAGTCCCGCAGGGTGCCATTTTGTCCCCCCTCTATTTTAACATCTATATGCAGCTGTTGGGGCAATCGTGAGAGGGTTTCAGGGCATGCGGTGTCATCAGTATGCTGATGACACTCAGCTCTACCTCTCTTTTTCCATCAATCCAGACCATGCAGTCTCCTTATTTTCCCAGTGCCTGTCAGCTGTGGGCGCTTGGATGAGATTGAACCATCTGTAAGTGAATCCTGACAAGATGGAGGTGATGTTGGTGGGTGAGGGCTTGGGGGGGCCTGGGGGTGGTTGAATCTCCTTTTGTTGTGGGGGTTCACCCTCCCATGGTCTCTCAAGTGCGGAGTCTGGATGTGCTCCTCGATTCACAGCTCAGCTTGGAATCTCGGCTGTGGCTGTGGCAGTGAGTGCATTTCGACAGTTACATCTTGTCCTTTGGCTTCGGCCGTATTTCTCAGACTCTGACCTCACCACTGTCATCCATGCCTTCATCACCTCGAGGCTGAATTACTGCAACGCGCTCTTGGGGCTTCCCGAGAAGCTGGTCCGGAGGCTGCAGCTGGTGCAGAATGCTGCAGCCTGTCTCCTTATGGGGGCGGGCTGCAGGGAGCACATGACACCTGTGCTCCAGGCTCTGCACTGGCTACCTATAAAACACCAGGCCAGGTTCAAGGTGCTGGTTTTAACCTTTAAAGCCCTTCATGGCCTGGGCCCTGCTTATCTGCGGGACCGCCTCACTCCCCATGTGCCTGTGCGCCCTCTGAAATCGTCCAGGGGAGCCTTTTTGGAGGTTCCCCAGGCGAGGTGAGTGGCCATTGATGTTAGATCTTTTTTGGTGGCTGCCCCTGTGGAATTTACTCCCAGAGGAGGTTCGGTTGGCCCCCCACTCTGCTGTCATTTCAACGTTTGTGTAAGACCTGGCTGTTCCGCCAGGCTTCTGGCGAGGGGGGGGGAGGGGTGGTGGTGTTAGGGGGGTTGTTTCTCTGCACATATGAAATTTTTAAACTTTTAAAATTGTTTTATTGTTTTATCTTTGTTGTTCGCCACCCTGGGCTGCCCTGTGGGCAGGAGAGGCAGGATAGATTTTTTAAATAAATAAATAAAAATAAATAAATAATGCAAACATCATCGCAGGTTTGGGATTCCAGGATCGTGGCCATTTTTAAATGAGCACAGTCGGCTGGGGGCGGGGGCGGGTTCATGTTAGCTTAAGCCTTAGTGGATCAGCCACAGAGCACTCACGCACTTGGAGTGAATGGGGCGGGATTCAAACAGGCAGCAGCCAGGGAGTCCATGGCCTCCACACACACACACCCCTCACAGTACAAACAAAACGGACAGCCGATCCACTGTCCAGGCCACGAAACACAGTTTAAATATCACTGTCTTTAAAAATTCTAGGTGCCAAGAGGTTTTAAAATATGTTCATTGTTATGTGTTAGCCAACATATTTTTAAAACACCAGTCATTTCCCTAGTCTAGGCAAGCGCAAAGAGAGGTTTTGGAAATCTTGATTTCACTTTGAATCTGCATTGTAAAAATAGCTCTGTTTGCCATGAACTCTAAGATGTTTTTCTCCTGAGATGAGTTCACTGAAGATGAAAGAAAAGTCCATGGAAACCTCTGTACTAGTTACCCCTGAACTACATGAATTGGCCTCTGTCTTCTCTAGATGGAATTCCCCTTTACCTGGAACTTTGGCATACTTCTCCAGGGCTGACTGCTATATAGCCTGCTGGGACCTTTACTGACTTAGAGTCTGCTTTTAATTGATGTGATTTCCCCCCCCAATAATAATAATAATGTCAAGCAAGAGATCCGTTCAAAATCCATAACTTTAAATAAGCAGGAAAGATTTGATAGGGTTCTATTGACATTTTCCGTTAAATGGTTGTAACAGATTTCTAATGGAAGGCTTGTACAGATGGAGTTATTACCAAAAATAATACACAAACTAAAATCAGGCCATTAACATATTAGGCTGCACAATTCAGATCTGAATAGAAGTGGCTGAAACTATCTTGTTACAATTTTAGTAACTGAAAGACTTACAGCAACAGAACATTATATTCTAAAGCCAGGTTTAACAAATCCAAATTACTTTTTGCTGTCAGCCAAGTAATAAAAATGTTTTGGGGGCTAGGAAATCTTTTAATCTTTTAGCTTCCAAGCCCAAGTATGGCTCTTAAATTTAGGAGACACTAAAGGAAAGATCCAGATTGGGCAAATAAAGATATAGTAGGGCCCCAATGACAGCTCTTTGGAACATCTTTAATGTCACACTGTTATGGAAATAATCCTCCTTGTTCATGGGCTGCATGATCTGATTGAAACTCCAAACTGTTCCTTCCTTGAGAAGTCAAGGATTAGGTTGTTTTAATAGGTTTGAAAACAGTGGAAGCCCATCTAGTCAGAATAAGACCCTTTTTACACGAGGTGCATCCACGCATGAACACCCAGAAATCTTGGTGATCATGCGTGGGTGAGTCCCGTGTAAAAGACATGGCAGATGCACGCCCAGTGAGTGGGGGGGGCATGCTCCCACCAAACATATATCCCTACTCACCCCCCACTCATCAACACGTACAGAGCAGCCGGCAAAAACTGAGGTTGCTCTGTGCATGTTGATGGGTGGGAGTGCGTGTGTACCCAGCGTGCACGCACCAGCGCAAACACGGACACCCCCCACCTACCTTGAAGGGTCCGTGTAAAGACAGCAAAAGTTTGCAAAGAGTTCTGCACACACAGAGACACACACAAACACACCCCTACCTGGTACTTCACACTGTGTGCATTTGCCTCTATCACAGTTTGCTTAATGTCAAATCTCAGTCAAATGACTTTTTAAAAAATAAATGTCACTTCCTGCAAGTTTTCCATGCAAATCAAGGTTTTTAACAGTGCCCATTGTTGCAGGAACATTGGTCTGTTGCACTTAAAAAACAGATTCATTTTCTGTCAAAAATGGATCTGTTTCCAATTTCCACAAACACACACAAAAACAAGCCATTTGGGCTTAAAGAATTTGCATCCCATAGCTAAGTTTGTCATGGGCCATTTTTGATTTCATAATGAAATGCTATAGCATGTGATGGTCTAGCGTCTTTCTGTTTGAATTTATCACATGCCTCTACTAAAAACAAACTCACCAGCACCCAACTTCAGAAAGTCCAGGATATCTTGGGGTTTGTTTATTTGTTTTAACAAATGCAATTAGTTATTGGAAACACTGAGGAATACTCTTTCCCTCAACAAAGTAATCGTCTTATTTCACAGATATACTTTTGCAAGCATGATACTGTACTTCAGAACAGTACAAAGGAAATACTATCGGGTTGACTGGCTCAATTTCTTTCCAGTGCTAATATTTTCAGCAGATGTTGGGTAAACCTTTTCATTCTTTTTCTGTACTGTGATGTTGATGAATATGCTACATTATTCCTTTGGGGGAAGAAATGAGCCATTTGGGCATGGAAACAGATATATTTAATAGGTTGTAGCTTTTATATTTGCATGAAAATCTGAAAACAAAGCCCTTTAGCCTCTAAAATAAATCTAACCTCAGTGATTGTTACATCTGTTTCATTAATTGTTCCCCTCAAAAATCTAACTGACTGACTTTTCTTATCCCTGAGTGCTCCAAATTTACATCTCTGTAATTCTTTGACATCAAGGGATGTTTATCCTCTTAAACAATACAGTTCTAAAAGGGAAGCCTCAGTATTTTCCCCCGGATGGTAGGTCATGCTGCAGTCGGGGCACCTATTGCTCATGGGTTGCTCCAAACTCCAGCAATTTTTGGTAGAGAATCACCAAGTCCAAACCAGCCTCAGTCTGAGACCAAAGTCCCTCCTTCTGTTCAGACTCTGGTCCAGAGTTTGCTTTCAGTGACTGCCTACCCATGGTGACGACACACTGTGAACCTTTTAAAATGTGCGGGTTTTCTCCCGCAGTTTAAAGCTGTAGCTTGGGGAAACCCCCGCTGAAGGGGGGGGGGTGTTAGATGCTCCTCCGCAAACTGGAAGTTGCTCGGGCACCGTTGAAAACAGTGGTGCCAGGCAACTCCCAGGTGTTTTGAGACACGGCCTAGATAAGACCTTGATTATTGTCTCAAAACACCCGGGAATCGCCCGGTGCTACTGTTTCTAATGGCATCCAGGTGACTTTCAGTTCACAGAGTTGATCTAACCCCCTCCCTCCACAGGGGTTTCCCCAAGCCACAGCTTTAAACTGCAGGAGAAATCCCCCACACTTAAAAAGGCCCTCTGTGTACACTTCCAGCTCCTGAGCTCTAGACATACTGCTTCAGCAGCAGCCAAGGCAGCAACAGATACTCTCCCAGCATCATCTTCCAGACTTCTGCTTTCCAAAACATGATTGGCCCAGCATTAACAGGGTGCCCAGATGCCAATTCCCTACTTTCCACTAGGAAAGTGATGCTTCTTCACTCACCAATGGGAAAAAAAGCTAGAATCAGCGAGAAGGGGAAGAACTTCCTCACAGTCCTCTGGTCAATCAAGGAGCCAGAAGTTCTTCCTTTCTGCCAATGGTGTGCCCCCTCCAATGCGACCTCCCCAAGCCCACACACCCCGCAGCCCAGGGGATGGAGCAGGCATGGCTCCTGCTCCATCCCCCGGGCTGCGGGGTGTGTGGACTCAAGTGGGCCACATCGGAGGGGGCCTGCCGCTGACCTGCATAGCTTGCTGTGTAGGCAGGGTGCATGCGCACCCACTGTGCAACTAGATAGTGCACCTGCCACTGGCGTAAACCGGCAGTATCAATCAATCAATCAAATTTATTATTATGGCGTGACCCACAGGTCGTTGCCCCAAATAGAAAGAAGCATCACATCATAAAATGCTAAAAAATGCTAAGAAAAATTAACATAAGATATAAAATAATTAACTACAATTAAAAATAATCAAATGAATATTTTACAACTTAATATAAAACATAAACTAAAGCCAATTCAATGCACAAAACATCCCATGGGATAAAGCAGGTAGGTGCAGTAAAAATAGGGACATGGTACATTCAGTTCATACAATATGCAGCATGTCCCCAAATTCCTAGGGCCGTCTTGTTTCTTTCTTTGTTAGCAGATTGGCCGGGACATCATTATTTACCTAAAGAGTAAATATACATTTTACAAAACCAGGACTACATTCTTACTGTAGGGGTATGCCCTCCCACAAGAAGACAACAGTCACTGTATACACTAAAGGGAGAATGCCAAATCTCAGCCCTGTTTAGCCCTAGGCGGTTAAAGGGACCCCTTACCCCAAGGGTAACCATCTCTCTGCCGTTACTGGCCTTAACCCGTCCACCTATCCACGATTGTTCTTTTACTGTGCTATAAAGCTCAGTACAGCAATCCAAATATCAAGTCATTGGTCCTGTTCCATTCCTCCTTGCTTAAGCTATTTTGGGGGGCTTCATCTCAGTCCAGGTCAACTATGATCATAATCAGAAGTCATAGTCAATGGTCATGGTCATATTCAATTTTCCTTTAGTGTAGCTATTAATCGGATGTTCTTCAGCCAGCTGCCTCTTCCCTGATCATTTGAACCTGCCAGAGCTTCTTCTGGCCTGCAGCATAGAATATAGTATGTTAGCTATCACCCGGGTTTGCTCTGCCTTTCTTCTTGCCAGAAGAAATTGGAGGACAAATTTAGCCAGCCAGAACTTCTTTCCCTCCAATATCCTGCTCAGTTGGTTTGACCTCACAGTTTCCGTGAACCGGGTAAACCGGCAGTAAGATTGCACCCTATGGGTGTAAACAGATGGACAGCAGTTCCGGAGGTGGCTGTACCAACCTGCTTTACCCTCGGGCTGGCTGGTCTGTCTGAAGGCAGCCCACCAGATGTTCAAGTGGAGCAGACTGCATCTGCTCCAGGCCAGCCCCACTGACAGCGCTCCAGAAAACCTGGAGCACTGCCAGTGGAGAAGGATGGCCAGACCCAGGGCATTGACTTGGACTAAAGTTGCTGTCCATCTGCTCAGCAGACCTCCACTGCAGCTCCACTTCTGGCCGGTTGTTGCCCCAACAATACCATAGAGTTGCAGACGCCAGCCTAGAGCATCATACAATCACCCGCAACTCTATGGTGTATGTGGGGGGGGGGGGACACTGCATGAACAGATCATGGTCAGGGGAACCCACTGGATCTGTAGGGATGGGCGCACAGAACTGAGTTCAGAAATTCAGTTCGGTTCGGTTTGGAAATTCAGTTCGGTTCGGAAGTTCAGTTCGGTCGACCGAACTATTCGAGTTCGGTCCAAACTCTTGGAAATTCAAATCCCATTGAACTAAATGGAATATTATATTTTAGGGATGGGCAAACAGAACTGAGTTCGGAAATTCGGTTCAGTTCAAAAATTGAGTTCGGTTCGGAAGTTTGGTTCTGTTGACCGAATTGGTTGAGTTTGGTATGAACTCCGAACTTCCGAACTGTGTTCGCCCATCCCTATGGATCTATCTAAATCAGACCCAGGTGGGGCTGCAAGTGCATGGACGCAGGAGTGGTCCCACAGAGCAGTTCCAGGGGCAGGCTGCCTCTGCATCCATCTAAAAACACCAAAGGAAAGAAGATGGTTCTTTCCCCACTGCATACACATGTGAGGTGGTGATTCACAGGTCCTATTGCAAAACAAAAACATACTATATGAATGAAGGTGTATTGGAGAGTATAAGTCCTCTTCCACAAATCCAAATATGTGTATGTTACACCGCTTTTAAACAAGGGGTGCTGAAGCGCCTCCTGAATGCCGCTGGAAGTGACGTTCTCCCCGTTGCTGGCAGCGGCGGCGGCTGGCGACACGGGGCTTTGGAGCGGCGCGTTCTGAAAGCCTGAAAATTGAAGTCTTAAGAACGCGCCATTCCAAAGCCCCATGTTGCCAGGTGCCGCCGCCGCCAGCAATGGGGACAACGTCACTTCCGGCGGCTTTGTTTAACGCGGCGTTCAGGAGGCGCTTCAGCACCCCTCATTTAAAAGCGCCCTCTGATTCAAGCACATGGGTAGCCTTGATTAAATTAGTGCACTAATTAAATCCCAGTTGTTCAAAAGAAACCTCAGCATTCTAAAATCACAAGGCTCACCCTCAAATAAAAAGCCACTAGGGAAATTATCTGAAACATGAAATTTGAAATAAGTTATATTGGTTATTTTTAGTGTCAGAGCCTTCAGTTTTCATCTCAAATCATGCTTCTTTCTGCAACCACGAGGACATGGGAACCATGAGAAATTTGGACTGTGACCCACAAACCATTTACACAGGCTTCAATGTGACTACTATGGAGTAAATGGTTTGTGGACTGAGGCCTTGATTTTAAAACTGTGAGATTTCAAATTCTCTCAAAAGAACATGAGCCCAAAGGGCTTTCAGTAAAATCGCCAAGACTGTGATCCACCTCATCCACATGTCCTGTCTGCACCATGCACACCATGTATGCACACCATGTGCACAGGAGGCGCATGGTGCACTTGGGCCACACTTGACCAACACCCTGTGTGTGGTGCATGCTCGTATCTTGGCTTGTGCCCAATGAGACCACTCTGAAGTAACAGGTTTCAGAACTGGAATGTTGCAAGATCTGCAATAAAAAGATGGAGGCTGGCAATGCTACTGATGAGAGCACTCATTGGCTTAAAATTAAACACATTCTCAAGTGCTTTTCCCCCAATTAAAAATTATGATGCTTGGCTGTTGAAGCAGGAATGTAAAACACTGAATATTCTGGGAAGTCAGAAATATATGCTTCTGCTTAGGCTTTCAATTTGGCCTGATCGTAAATTTTGCTCATGACTTAGTTATAGGGTGGCTAATAGAGAAAATTCCCACCTCTGGAAATGTTAACCCTTTGAGTTTTTCTTAAACAGTTAATAACAGGCACTTTTGAAAATCAAATCCCCAGACAAATTGAGGTTTCTGGTTCATCTGGATGATAGGAAAAGCAGCATCCACTACTTAGCAGAAGTGGATTCATATTTGAGTGAAACTGGATTGCCAAAGGTTCATTTTAGAAATGACTTGGGAAGACTTTAATGAATATGCATTTCAACGTGCTCTGTTTCTTCCCTTTATTTGTACAATTTTCTCTTCACTTGGAACCAGGCAACACTATTTGTCTACATAGGCCAAAGTGGGGGTAAATATAACAAAAGGTGGAGGGGCATTGGGTGCTCTTCGCTGGTCCTTGGGGCCTCCCCCACTCTTCCCCTTCCAGCTGCAGCTTTTCTCCTGTGCTTCATGGGGGTTCTTGCCAGAGGAGCATCCTCCTCCTCCAGCACCTGTAGCTCTGGTGGTTGAGCTGGGGTGCTGGAACCACTGGTGGGTTGGAGGGCAGGCATGGGCACATGGATGTTATGGAATGTGGTGGGGGAGGGTGCGCAGGGTGGGAAGGGCCCACTTGTTTCTGGGAGGCCAGGGTTAGCTTAGGGTGAAACCTCAGAGTGGGCAGCAATACCTGTCAGAGAGGACAAGTGTGTGGAGCCTGCATCTGGGCATGCAGGGCTGTGCTCACTGCACATACGTGCTGGGTGGGGTTGCACTGGAGCTCGAGAGACTCAATCGTGATGTCCCCTGTTTCCACTCACACTTCACCCAGCTCAATGCGGGACACCCACTGCTCTGCCAAGAGGCAGATCCATCACCTGTTCTCCTGCCAGTGGTTCCTGCAGGCCTCCACAGCCAGGGCCATGAGGTGTTGCTCATTCTGCTCCAGGGTCCTCCTAATCTGCTAGGCTATGACCTCGATTGCATCCCTGATCTCATCAGCCTGGCACGTGGTTTCCTCCATTAGCTCTCTTGTGAGGTCCTCCCTGTGCTGCCTGTTCTGCACCCACCACTCCGGGTTCCTCTGGGCGCTCCTAGCTGGCTTGGGCTGTGGCCTCAGCAATGTGGACCTGCAGAGGGAGACTGGGAGGTTGGATGTTAGCTGATGCTGCCCCACTCCAGGCTCTGCACCCTGGTGTGTGTCCCCCCACCCACCTGTGTCAGCCAGTGCCCTAGTGTCCACTGGGGCCCCTGCACTCCATCTCCCACCAGTTTGGTTGTCAGCCCTGCCACCCCAGCCACACTGTGCCCTCCCACCCAGTGAGCACACTCATGGATCCCACACAGTGGTGTGTCCTGCCACCATTCCAGAGGATCCCCATTGCTCTCCCAGGCACCTGTGCACAAGGTATAGGGCAACTGTCATGGAGTTGCATGGTGCTCCATGGCTGCATCACCCCTCCGGGCCTGGCACCTCCGAGACAGCCCCCCTTCTTTCCCCTGTTGAAGGGACTACTATCTGCTCTCCTCCATGTCCTCAATGTCCCCTACATCCTCTACCTGCCTCCCCTCAGGCCTGGGTTGGGGGTCCTGATATTTGGACATGGGAGTTGGCAGATGGAGAGTGAAGGTGCTGATTGCATCCTCCTCATTTTCCTTCTCATCTTTCTTCCCCACCTCCACCTCCTCCTTGGCTGATGGGTCAGTCAGCAGCAGCAGGACTTCTCAGCACAGGACAGGGGCAGATGGATCAGGTTCAGTTCGGGCAGGCAGGGTGAGTGGGGGTTGCTCATCCACCTGCTCTCAGCCCCGGGTGACTGCGCTTCCATGCAACTGGGCAGACAGTTGCCCCGTTCTTGTGGAGGACCTGGTACAGCAGGTTGTAATAGGGGTCTGTCAGCCTTCCGCGGCTGGACTTGCGATTGCTACCGCAGACCTCTTTGTACTCATGATGCAAGTCCTTAGTCCACTGCTGGCATTGGTTCATTGACCATTGTACCTCATCTGCTCGGAGATACCCTGGGATACTGTTGCATTCCTATGGGTTTTGTCTAGCACACCCTGGATCTTCTGTATTTCCAAAGGGCTATGAGACCTCTGATTGCCTCCTTAGACTACCCCACCTTTATGCTGGCCAGTTGGGGAGGCTGTCCTTCTACACTTGCATGGGACCCAAGAAGGGATGTTGTTGTGGTAGTTGGGGTGCTGGTAGGGTTGCCACCTATGTATATTTTTCCAGGCCACTTATGAAACATACATGTTGCAGGGTCTGCATTGGCACCTATGGTACCAATGCAGGCTCTGCAACATGTATGTTTCATTAGTGGTCTGGAAAAATATACATAGGTGGCAACCCTAGGTGCTGGTGCTTGCCTGTGGAGACAGTACAGGAGGGATAGACTGGCTCCTGTCCTCCATTACCTGTGGGCCCTGATTCTCCTCCTCCATGCCCCAGGACATCTGCTGGTGCTGGCCTCCATTCTCCCTGCAGGGATTGGGTGTGAGGGGGGGCAAGGAATCACATGTTTGGATTTCATGCTTGTTCCTTTAAGGGCTGAGGTGGGGGTGGGACGGGGACCCAAGATGGCCGTGCTCACTTAGGGAGCTGCTTTGGCCATTTGATCCACCGGCATCTCTGATCCAGGCAGGGCTGTGTTTGGCTGGGACTCACAGGTCCATTTAGGCAGACAGGAGTTCTGTTTGCCTGTTGCAGCGGGTTTGGCCAGCTCACTTAGCGACGTGTTCTCTGGGATGTTCCAGAGCACTGCTGGCGGGGCTGCCTATAAGGCCTCCTTTAGACGGAAAGGTCAAACTTGGAGTCAATCGGGCAGAACCAGGGCTGCTGTCTGTCTGAAAACACACTTTGGGTGTAAAACGGACATAAAGCTAACTCCAATTTAACATTTCTTATGCATGTTGCAGTGCTGCATAGGGCACCAATACAGCCATGAACATGCATAAGAAATGTTAAAGTAGTGTTAAAGTGGAGTTAGCATTATGTCTGTTTTCACCCATTGTGACAATTAAAATTGCTACAGGAAAGTAAGTGCATAAAGATTCAGATGTTTTGCAAATTATGATTGTACTCATAATTAAATATTTTCATTCATGCATGAAGATTTATTATTTTTGTTTATCAATAATAAAAAGTTACAATTTCTGTTCTATTGCTAATTTTATTAGTTGCATCATCAGTTTGTAAAGGAAACTCCAAGAAGAAATTCAAGAGTAATTATTCTCCTATAAAATGTTTGTTTCTTCCATGTCTATTACACCTAGCAGACTATGTTCAATGTATGTATTTTGGGGGGGTTGGGGGGGGGAGTACTTTTCCATGATCTGAGACATTCTATACAGACTCTTATTAAATTCTATACAAATCTCTTACTGAAGATTTTAAAAGTCCAGAATGTGAAGCGCATGATAACTGTATATCAGATAAACAAGCCAAGCCATCCAAACACCATCAGGAAAAGGTCACCAAGGCCAATGGAAAGCAAAGTAGTTCAATCAAAGAATGGCTACAAAGTCAAACAATCATCTAACTCACTTCTGGCTCATGATGGATCTAAATGTAATGGTTTTGTTATTCTACCTTTCTGTGGTGATTAAATATAAGGGGGGTAAAAATAGAAACCACGGTAAAGTTTTCCTTAACAACAGTTTGTTTTATTGAGCCATTTTAACTTAAGAAGTGACCTGCCCTGTTGTAAGGTGGAAGGCTGTTTATCTTTCAATGCAGGTTAAAGATTAGGCACTGTGTAAATGTTTCTAAAAGTTACTTCTCTAAAGCCATAGCATTCATTTTTCTTTCCCACTGGTGCCTAGAAGCTGACAGATGGAATGGCATGTTTTGGGTCAGGGGGCTTTTCCACCAAGAAGAACAAGTCAATCTACATTCTCATCAAGGCCTAGCAGTTCTGTTTTAGTTCACGAACTTCACGGTATTGTATTGGTCAGTAGATCATTTTAAACAATACTAACTTTGCCTTAATGGAATCAAACACTCAAGAGCTTTACAAATGCTGAATCTAGGCTGAACACAAGGAACTAATCATTTTGTTTAATCAGTCGTACAGTCCACTTAATGTTGTATAGGTCACCAGATGAATGGGTTTCAATGAGATCAGGTCAAATGCATTCATTAAAAAATTGGGACAAGTTTTGCCTTTATTTTACTTAGATTTTTTTATCCCACCCTATCCCTTAGGCCCAGGGTAGCTTACAATGTTTTAACCTACTAACTGTATCATTAACTAATTAACTCAACTGAAGTCCTCACAGCAACCCTGTGAGGTAGGTTAGGCCGAGAGATCTGTAATCGGCCCAACGTCACCCAGTGATTTCATGCCTAAGGTGAGACTTGAATGAGGGGCCTCCCCCTACTGCCCAGTCCAAATACTGCACTCTTAACCACTACACCACACTGGCTCGCCTACACCTCTGCTGTCAGGAATGAGTAGTCATTGCACAAATGTAAATATGAGCAGAATCTGATCTATTATATTTTCAAATAGATTTATAGTTTAATTCACTTACAGTTGGAACCCACCTAATCAGTCCCCTTAAGCAACATACTTTTTGTCTGGATTAAACAGGTATTGGTTAAGGGGATTTAAATTGCAACAGTAATACAGGATGTTGAGTATGCATCAAGAACATGCATTCAGGATAAAGAAGGATACATGACAGACCCGCCTGGACAGGAGAGTTTCTACTGTATTTTATTCAAGAGTCAGTATAGTCTAGTGGATAAACTCTTGGACCTGGGGAACCATAGAAGTCCTGTCTTAGACTGCTTTTACACGAGGGTTGAAACCAGTGCATTGAAGAACGCGCTGGCTGAAAAACTCTGCGGGGTGCATTTACATACACCAGAAGTAGCTGTCCACCATAGGAATCGCCAATCGCAGGGTCTTTTTAAAGGCTCATTTAACACGCTGGTTTCAACCACTCATGTAAAAGCAGTCTTAGAGATGGAAAGTCACTACCTCTCAGCCTCATTTCCCCATCTTTAAAATGGAACTAATAATGACCTACTTCACAAGACTGATATGTGGGTGAAGTAGATAAGGATTACAAAGTGCTTTAAAAACTGAAAACTCTATAAACACGAAATAATATTTACAATATAACTTCAACATAACAAGGATTTTAAAGGATGATTGTGTGAAATATATCTCTATGTGCTTGATGTAAGTAATGTAGGCATTATAATAACGCCTTGTGTGCATCTCACTTGATTTTATAGACTATTATTAAAGGGCAGAGTTAAGGGGGAAGGTGTGATGTAGCCTTGCCTTAACTTTTCATTTTCTGGCTTTGTTGTGTTAAAATCTGTGTGGAGCCAATCCAAGGTACACACACGCAGTGCATGCCTGCACTGAATGTACACCGCTTACACACCAAGTCCAGATGTGTGCACACCAAGTGCATGGTATGATTGCATTGCACATGTGCACACACAATGTGCACACATCCTGTGCTTGGTGCACATACTGGGCCCTGTGTATTCAATGGATGATTTCTGACAATACAGTGCCAAGGCTCCACCACAAACTTACCCGGTCTGGAGTGGGACCGGCACCACAGCCGGGATTGGTCCAGGCTCCCGAACTAACGTGTCGTGTGGACCGGCCGCTGGGGGGGCAGGGAGTCAGGTGGACACTGTGCCCAGAAGTCCTCCCCTATCCCTGATGGTCGGCCATGGCGGTCAGTGATGGCCACTATGATGTCCAGCCCCCCGACCGCTCCAGACCAGTGTGAGTAAAGTGGGCTTTCAAGTTTAGGTACCTTATATAGGGTGGGGGGGCGTGTGAATGTCACGTGGTTTTTTTTAAGCTAGTGAGCTTGGTATATGCCGGTAAGAGAAGGGCGCACAAGTGAGAATGGAAGGAGCCCCTCGAAGAAGAACTTTGTTTACAAGGCAGCAACTTCCCCCATGCCACGGTGGCTACGCCCTGGCTTCAATGCTGTGAGAATCAAAAAGCTGCCGCACTTAAGGGAAAGGGGAAACTGTGGCAAACCTGCCACTTCCGTGTGAAATCTACAGTGGTGAAAATACCGTGGCAGCAGCTGCGGAAAGCTGCGAGTGCAAGGTGCGAAAATTGCTCCCTTCCCAACCGTGCTGCTTGGTGCGGAAGAGCACTTTCCGCCAGTAAATGCTGCCGCAGCAGTACAACATTTCAGCCCTAATGGTAGCTACACCCCTGGGAGACTCTACTTTTGGGAACCTACAATGTTTTGCTTTTCACCATAGCAGAAAGAGGGTCTATCAAGGTTTATTGCCTTAGGTACCAACAAAAGTGATCCCAAGACTGGTTCCAAAAAGAAAGTTTTCCTACTTGGCTTTTCATTTATTTGCTTTATTAGTGTTTGGGGGATGGGGTTAATGTTTTCATTCCTGTGAATGCCCTGGAATTGGCTATGAAACTGTGCACTGGACTGCTGCATTTTATTACAGGCTGAACACAATTTTAAGCAGCTAGAATGAGAACTCTCTCACCCTACTCAAGCAATGAGGTAAAACCTGGCGGTGAAAGATTCACTGAAGGGGAAAAAGCTGAGCACATGTACCTCTGAACAAGAGATTAGCTTGTTATTTTTCTGTAATGAATCTAATAGTTTGTACTTATGTCTAGTAATGGAATCATTTACACAAATGAACATGTGTTGTGGCACCAAAAAGGTTCTTAGTTGGTCGCTAGCTTCCTGTTTCTACAGGTCAGACCTTTAGAGGATGCCGGTAGAGCAATTTAAAATCAAATGGACGTTGACAAAATGTACCATGCTAAAAGTTTGCAAAACTTTTGTAAATGCTGGAAATGGAGAAATAGGAGGGATTCCTCCCCCAGTATTTGACCTGATCAGGGTTGCTCCTGAAAAGGCATGCTTCTCTGTTGATTTATCATGAGTAGAGGATATTATTTATTTATTTTACAAAATTTATATCCTGCTCTTCCCACCACAGGCATCCCAGAGTGGCTAACAACAATAAAGAAATGTAAATATAATATAAAACAATTTTAAACACTTTAAAACATAATAATAATTACAGGGAAAAACCCACTCCACCACACCCACCACTCTGCATTACAAAATAGAGTGGAACAGCAGAGTTTGAGGAAATAATAAACGTATTTCCAGGTGGAGGGAAGCAGGCTGATGAATATATTTATGGGAGTAAGCACATTCGAGGTTGTTGTCTGATACAGGATCAAACTAATTAATCAGTTTAATCAAATTTAATTTGGGTCAGGAGGCAGGGACTCTGGGGTTAGAGAGCAGGATGGGCCAACTGATTTTATTTTGGCCCATCTACTAATTTATGTTGAACACTCCCACTCTCTACCCTTGTAATAAGATTGGGTGCTTTGTTTTCAGATGTGATGGTGGCCGGCTTTAGCACACTATAGTCTGCTATACTCCGTGAGTCACTGTCACATTAGAAAACATCCACCCACCAGATATTTGCAGGGAATAAATTCCAACCATGGTGGTGGCTAGCCCAGGCTGTGACTTGTGCTACCAACCACCATGGTTGGAATCCCACTGCCCGACCAGGAGTAAAGAGGGCTTTACTTAAGTGCAGCAGCTTTGTGATTCTCGCAGCATTGAAGCCAGGGCGTAGCCACCGTGGCATGGGGGAAGTTGCTGCCTTGTAAATAAAGTTCTTCTTCAAGGGGCTCCTTCCATTCTCACTTGCGCGCCCTTCTCTTACCGACATATACCAAGCTCACTAGCTTAAAAAAAACAAACATGTGACGTTCACACGCCCCCAACCTATATAAGGTACATAAACCCAACACAGTTCCTTCCAACCCTAAGCAATTAGGAAGAAAATTCCATGCGGGGTCGGAAGGGTGAGTGCTTGTGAGAAATGTTTGGGCCATCTCAAAGAACCTTGTTTACAAGGCAGCAACCTTCTGTTCTCGTTTGAGTGGCTCCTCCCATTCTCACAGATGGGAGCGTACCAAGCCTAGAAAGAGGCGGTGGGGGAATTTTCTAACAAAATGACACTCCATGCAGGTTGGATCTACAGCCTGGGAGGGGGGCAGCAGGCAGGGGGCAGCCTGCTCTGGGGGGGTCCATTCAGCTGGGGGAGGGTTGGTTGTTCAGTACTGTCTCTGTTAGAAGGAGGGACAGATCATCTCTCTTCCCTTTGTGATCACCCCATAGAGAGAAATGGGGGTGAAGAGCAGCTACACTGAGGCAGAGAGCCATCCCAGCAAAGGGGAAGAATTTGTTCTTGGCACCCTAACACACAAGAGAATTCACAGAAGAGCAGGGACTCCCCCCCCCCTCTTCATCCCCTGGATCAGCATCAGGAGCCCGGCACTCGCTCACTGCTGCTGGGGAATCCCTGCACTCTAAGTGGGACAGAGACAGCGACTAGGGCACAAGGAGGGATAACAAAGATTCCTCCCTCAAAGCTTAACTCTGGGTGCTGCCTTGTTTGTTGTCCCTCCTTGTGCACTAGTCTCTTCTAGGCTTGGTACTCTCCCATTTGTGTGAATGGAAGGATCCCCTCGAAGAAGAACTTTGTTTACAAGGCAGCAACATTCGCTGCGAAGGAGGGGACAGGGGTGGACTCTTCCCCCACCCGTGTAGCAGTGCTGCGGGGCTACAACTGGGCTGTTTAAAAAGGTGGTGCTGGTGGTGCAAGAAAGACTCCTTTGGGACTCGGGAGCAGGGCTCCTGGCTCCCGCGGATGCCGCATATGCCTGCGGCCGGTCCTGATTGCTGCCGGCCCCCTCCCAGGGCATGGCATGGGCGCAAATGACCCCACATCCCACGCCATGGTAGCTACACCCCTGCATCAGACTCTGAAGCAGGTAGTCAGAGTCACCCTATGTTCATTCATTCAATGATCTATTATTCAGCATCACGGAGCGTCAGGGACTTGCACTCAGTGGCGGAAGGCGGCATAAAACCACTTGTGTTCACAAACTGCAGACATGCCACATCTGCAGATGCTGGCAGCAGAATCACAGAAATATCGAGGGGAAGTCGGCAACAAGACACATTAAGTGGCAAGTTCTCGGAATGGAATGGCGGCATGGTAACAGCTGCTGCCCCTTCAGCCCTAGCTACCATGGAGAAAGGTGGCTCAGTTGAGCCTGGGTAACAGGCTCTGAGGGAGCTCTTTGCAAGTGGCCCTGCCCTCTCCACTGCAGTGCTTCCTCTGAAAGTTTCCTAGTGAGTGGTGCTAAGGCTCTTTCTGTGTTTCAGAGTCTTACAGAAGGGCTCCCAACTGGGAACCCACTAGAGTGGTGGCAGCCTAAAGTGGGGGCTCTCACCCTGCCCTTTGCCCCTCCATCCTGGACACCCCACTGCCTTGCCCTATGAGGGGGGCTGTGGTGCCACAAAATGACGACAAAGCCGAGAAGATGGCAGCCAAACCAGACCCACAAAATGGAGCATAATTGAGTCTAATGCTCTAGGCATATCTAAAGGTCCTGCTAGAGCTACGGGAGGCAGTCTGCTAGAGACAACCCAGGGAGAAAGATCCCTTCTGAACCTGTAGGCTGCCAAGGGCTAGGAAGACCAGGAAAGGCCAAGTAGTGACCCAGGCAAGATTACTCCAGGCTCAAGCCTCTTGAGGGAGAGTAGGCCTCACCCATGGATCAAGAACTAAAGCATCCAGGTGTGATCTTTTCTGTATATTGGACTTTCTGTTTATGTTCATATATATTTGGATTTCAAGGGACCCACCCTTGTGGGAGAAGCCCTGCATAGGTTGGTCCAGCACTGGCTATAAGAGGCGAAGCAGAGGCCAGCTTCCAAATTTAGGGTACTAGACCGCAAGGGTGTGTGGTGGAGACGCCCCTTTCCTGGGGCAGGATCCAAGCTGGTTCCCCAAAACATGTAACTTGAGGGGCCCTGCCACAGGGGCATAATTGGGATGTGAGCCCAAGCCCATCACAGCCTTGATACGCCATTGGGGATGACACATGTGGGGTAAAAACAGTGATGAGAGGAAGGGGCAGGGACTCGTGTCTATCTTATTCTCTGTAAAGCACCAGGTACATTGCTGGCACTATATAAAAGATAATAATAATAATAATAATAATAATAATTAATAGGAAACACACACCCTGGGTTTGAGGATCATGGGACTGTCCACACCTTAATTTATATTGGGCAAACTCCATGAAAGAGAGCAATTCATGTATGCCATATGCAACAGTGTTGGCCATGGGTGTTCTACACAAGTGTTCTAGTTGTAAAGCAAATAATATTTATTTATTTATTCATTTCCATAATTTTTATCCCACCCCCTCTTGCACAATGGCAGCTTGGGGCAGCTAACATATCAGCTACAAAAACACAAGTAAAAAGCCATAAAAACACAATACAAGAATAAATAAAATATAAAATAGAACAACTTAATACACCAAGAGGTCCTGAATAAATACCCATCCCCACCACTTAAGCCCACCCACCCACTACCCATTCCCCTCACCACACACCTGGTGAAACATCCAGGTTTTGCATGTATAAAACCTGGAAAGGAAAGAGGGGAGATCCGAAGACAGGCAAACCTCTGCTGGGAGAGAGTTCCAGAACCTTGGCATACCCACCAAGAACGCCCTCTCAAAAGTCACCACCCGGGACACCTGGGAGACCTCCAAGAGGATGCCCCCAGTCGACCGCAGGGGAGATCCAGGACCCGAGGGATGAGGTAGTCCGCAGGTAAGCAGGACCCAGGTCGTATATGGCTTTAAAGGTAAGAACCAACACTATGAATTGGGCCCAGAAAACTAAAGGCAGCCAGTACAGAGAATGGAGCACCAGTGTTATATGCTCCCAGTGGCCTGTTCCCGTCAGTAGGTGAGCCGTCACATTCTGCACCAGTCGCAGTCTCTGGATTGTCACCAAAGGTAGCCCCACATAGAGCGCATTGCAATAGTCCAGTCTTGAGGTGATGAATGCATGGATGATGGTGGCAAGATTGGAACTTGAGATATAAGGCCAAAGATGATGGACTATATGTAATTTACAAAATGCACTCTTCACCACAGCCACAACCTGAACATCCAGGCAGAGCTGTGAACTGAGGAGCACACCCAGATTCCAAACCTGAGGGACCAAGGAGGGACGTACTCCATCAATGATGGGAGCCTCCACCCACTCACCTCTTCCCACCAACATCACCTCTGTCTTATCAGGATTCAACTTCACACGGCTTGCCCTCATCCAATCCCCCACCGCAGCCAAACACCGAGACTTCAGGACCTGGGTCAGATGAAAACGAGAGGTACAAGAGCTAAGGACTACTTTCCTCAGCTCCCACAATGGGTGGAAACAAGACAGTAGCCTGTGTTAGCACAGGACTCATCTGCTCATCAGTTAGGTCCTTGCCAGATGTTCATTCACTACAGCCTTGGGCGGGTGGCCAACTGCTACAGGATACATTATTGGGAGAAGGTTGGAGACGAAGCCTAAGGCTTATCCAGCCTAAGGCTTATCCAGCCAGCTAATCTGGGTTAACACACGTCCTCCTGTCTGTTCAGCCCTGCCTAACCCCACCATGAGCCAAAGTCCCACGATCAGGCCAAGAGGAGCGTGCTTAGCCAGTCTGCTGAACAGCTGAATGAGGGGGGGCTTGAGGAGTGTGCTCAGCTCAGCTAGCGCACCAAAAAGCTAATTGGCCCACCCCATCAGCTGTTTGGCGGGCCGGCTGAACGCGCTCCTCCAGTCCCCCCTCTGATCAGTTTGTCAGCAGGCTGGGTGAGCACTCCTCCATCCCCTTCAATCAGCTCCCGACTGCTGATTGGGGGGCTCCTCGGGGCTCCCATCAGCTGTTTGGTGCATGCACCCGGCCCCCCTCATCAGGGGTTTGGCAGGCCAGGTGCACGCACCAAACAACTGATGGGGCCCCAAGCAATTTTGCGGCAGGTCTTCCTGAGGGCCCAATCCTGCTGAGCAGTGGGGTCCAGGAGTCCTGTCCCATGTGGATAGCTCCTTGGACCAACCTATGGCATGTAGGGACCTGTGACAGCAGCCCCACACCTGGGTTACGGGGTGGAGGGGAACTGCTCATGTGACAACCCTCCACAGTGGCCCAAGGAGTGGTGGCTGCAGTGGCCCCCTCGGGGGTGGGTTGGAGAGCCACCTCACCACCATCTTGCTTGTTTTCACCTTCTGTTTTAGTGTTTTGGCATGAGAGAAAAGCTCAGGCCCAGCTTACTAGCTGAGAATCGGGCCCCACGTTTAGTCATTTTTTTAAAGAGACGTTTCTAATTTGCCCTTAATGTGCAGCAAATCCAAGTGCTTACTGCGTAGAAGCAGCACACATTTGAGTAAATACAATAATTCACATTAAGAATGTTATGCATTCAGAAGGCAATATGGCTTTTAGCAATATTGGCAGTCATTTCTCAGCCCTGTGCAAGGGAAACCCTGGGGAGCTCTTTGCAGATGCCTTGTTAGATTATTGAAGGGAAATGAAAAAAGGGCTTTTCCTTTGCTTTTAACATGTACCAAGTGCATCATCCAGCCACTGCCATCACCACCAGTGAGCAACAAAAAACCCTTACAAATGGGAAAGTCTCTCTCTCCTAGCTTGGAGAGACAGCCTTTAGACCCACAAAGTCTCTATGACCTATGTGGGCATCTATGCATACCAAAGTGTTTACTTTTTTATTGAAAGGAGGGGAGCCAGGATCTTGTCATTTTTAATTTTATTTATTGATTGATTCATTTATTTTGTTGGATTTTTTTGGCCGCCCCCTCCTGCAACAGCAGCTCAGGATGGTTCACAACACATAAAACCAAATACAGTATAAAAATATCAAATAAAATCAATACTATAGCAATAAATAACAATATCCAATAAAACACTCAGGTGGAGCTAAAGAAGAACCCTTTGCCTTTGAAAACCTGCCCCTTTGTTTCTAAGTGGGTTTTTAGTTGGGCCTATTAACCTAGAATACGAAGACCTCTCCAGTGTACATGGTATGCTATTTCTTGGCACTTATACTGTGGCTATTCCTCAATCATGAACCTCCCCTTCTCCCCATGAGGCCAGCTTTTCCTGTGAAGGAGGGAGCATGGCTAAACCACATGTGCTCTGATCTGGTGCTCCACCTACTGTAGAGCACTGCAGGGGCTTGTAGCCACGCTGGCAATGATCTGTGGGGGCAGGGCTCCAGCCCAGTGTCCTAAAGTGGCATGGCCTCAGCCTGGTGTGCTCCCTAGTAACAGCAGGCTTTCCCCCTTCCTTTACTTCTGCCTATGGGCCACTGAGAAATGCCACAGGGAGCCTCCGGAGGCCGGATGGAGGGGGCGCCACAGGTTGGAGGTTCCCCACCCCTGTTCTATGGGATAAATTAAACCCAAGGTCCAAAATCCCATGGTAGTGAAAACTGGTTTAGGGGGTAGAGAAGACACAACCATCACCCCGAGTTTTAACATGGGGGATAGTCCTTTAATTTTGAGAGCCTCAGCCTCTTAACCAACACTCTGCTCTTCAATGAACTACGGTGTTTCAAGTATTTTAGAAGAGGAAGAATAAGAAAACTGTAGATCAGCTTGCTTAATGAAAATAGTGAAATATTATTTGGGGATAAAGAGGGCAGAACTGCTCAATTCCTATTTTGCCTCCATCTTCAAGGAAAAGTGAAACCATGTCCAACTTGATAAAAGTTGTATGAACAAAGGAGGGAAAGGTTGCAGGCTAAGGCGGCTTTTGGATGATCAGTGCACGCTCGCACCAAAAAATCACGTGCCATTTTAAAGTGCCATGGACAGTGTTTAGACGCGCCTGGATGCATGTCATCGCTGGTCATGCATTCCTTTACACCCGCAAATTAAATACCTCAATATCGAGGTATTTACTTCATGGCTGTAAAGGAATGCACGACCAGCAATGACATGTGTCCAGGTGCACACACGTGCCACAACACATGTGTCCAGGTAAACACCACCCATGATACTTTTAAAGGGGGCATGACTTTTTGGTGTGAACGTGCACCGATCATCTAAAAGCGGCCTAAAATAGAAAGGTGGTCAAAGAATACCTGGCTACTTTGAATTAATTCAGTCTTCAGGGCTGGATGAAATATACATTACAGATTTACTGAAAAAATGTAGTAGAAGTCCACTCAAAACCTCTGTCAATTATCTTTGAGAATTCTTGGAGAACTGATGAGATGACAAAAGACTGGAGATGGACATTGACCTAATCTTTAGAAAAGAAGAAAAGAAGGATCCAGGAAATTATAGACCTGTCAGCCTGACTTCAATACCTGGGAAGATACTAGAACTGATTATAAACTTGGTGACAATGCAGTGATTACTAGTAACCAGCATGGATTTTTCAGGAATAAGTCATGTCCGAATAATCTTGTCTCCTTCTTTGACAGAGTAACTAGTTGTTTTTGGGGTTTTTTTAAAATAATAATAATAATAATAATAAACTTTATTCGGGCACTAGCCAGAGCCAGAGCCCAACATAAAACCAACATAAAATCAACGAAATTCCTGCATTTACAGGCTTTGAAGCACAGAATCAAATACAGTAGTTACAAATCAAAGTTGAATCAGAGTTGATAAAGATCGGCAGGAACATAAATTCTATTTGACATATAAGTGTCCTATGTGTGTCAAATTCATCCGAGCGTCTAAACATCCAGATTTTCAGTATGCATAGTAATGTAATCCCGGGCCATTTTTGCCGTCCCGAGAATTGCTTCTCGGGATTTATTTCCAGTGCAATGTAACAGTAACTGCAAGGGTGACAGATTACCCATCTGCGGGAGCCATGGTGTCAGGTGGGTATCTCTAAGGAATTGTGTCCGGGGACACACAAACATTAGATAGGGAAGATCTTCTACCAAGCCTTGACTGCAAGAGCAGATCCTATCTTGCCACCGAACACCAGATCTCCGCCCCTTCAAAACTTGGGATGGGAGGAGAACCAAACAAAGCAGGGTCATGGCCCTCCTTAGGCCGGGGGCTTCCAAAATTTCCAAGTATTCCTCACACTTAAGCGTCTGCTTAAACATTTTATAAAGAGGCACACAGCTAAGCGAGTGTATTATACTCAGATCAATCTGAATAGCTTGATCTCTCAGTTGTTTGCATATTAGGCGCTTTTGGGTACAAAGCGGCAAAGGATCTAACATTTCCCTTGAAAGTAATGCAGCTGCCTAATAATTTTATCCCTCCACAGCCTGGGGGAACACCAATTCCTTGCCTCAACATAGCATTGGTGAGGTAGACAAAACTCAGGCCTATTAGTCATCTTGGACCAATAGTTCAGTGCTGTTATCTTTATTTTATCATCCATTGGAAGCATTCCTGTTTCAAATCTGAGCAGACAGGCCGGGACCGACTGCGGAACCATAAGGATCGCTCTTAAAAAGCAATTTTGTAATCTTTCGAAGTCTCCAGCCGCAGACAGGCCCCAGACTTCTGCCCCATACAATGCAGCAGGTCTGTTTTTAAACTTGAACAATTTCAGAGCTGACTTTACCAATCGACCCCCATGGGTCCTCCAAAATTTTAGGAGACCCCCAATTAACTGGGAGAGTTTTAATCTAACACCCTCTACATGATGCTGCATGAAGTCGAGGCTGAGAAGCGAATCCCCAAGTAACTATAGCTTTCAACCTGCTCCAGTTGTTTCCCATCCAGCAACCATACTTGCCTCCTTGATCGTTTACCCATAACTAAAACCTTGGATTTACTATGGTTTATCGAGAGATGCATAAATGAGCAGAATTGGCTAATCTTATCTAGCATCCGCTTCATACCCAGCAAAGCAGGTGATATTAACACCATGTCATCTGCGTATAGCAAGATGGCCACGGACCTGCCCTGAATTTTAGCTGGGAGATAATAGTCTCCTTTTAAAGCAGAAACTATTCCATTAACATAAAAATTAAAAAGAAAAGGGGCCAGGATGCAGCTTTGTTTAACCCCGTTCGTAACTGGGATTTGATTCGTGAGGTGGCCACCCTTGTCGAATCTGACCCTGAGTGACGTTTTGCTATACAGAGCTTGGACCAGACAAACCAGCCTACGATCCATATTTGTGCCAAGGAGTTTCTCCCTGAGCAAGTTCCTATCGACCATGTCAAACGCTGCACTTAAATCCAGGAAGGTTGCCACCAGCCTCCCCTTCCTGACTATTACATATTTATCCGCCAGATGCATCAGTGTCAGGCAATGGTCGGTAGTTGCGTACCCTGCCCGAAATCCTGCTTGCTCCTCCGGGAAAAAATCAGCGGCTTCAGCCCAGGCTTCCAGTCTAACGAGCAGAATCCTGGCATATAACTTGGCCACTATATTTATTAAACTAATAGGCCTGTAGTTCTGAGGTAACGCCTTGTCACCCTTCTTGTAGATGGGGACGATAATACTAATATTCCATCCCACTGGAAACAACCCATAGTTTGAAATCGTGTCAAATAACTTGCCCAGAATTGACAGCCACCAGTCCATATTACTGTGGAAAATTTCTACAGGGATACTGTCTATCCCAGGTACTTTTCACGCCTTAACTTTAGAAAGAAAGTCCCTGATTTCTTCCATGTCCACTGGTCTCCATGGGGGAGATCATTCATCCGACCCAAATCCAAAAGAAAGCTGTCCGGCATTCGGTTGAATATTGTTGAAAAATGCTTATGCCAGTGAGCAGCAACAACTATCACCTGTGACTCCCATTGCCTATATCCTGCTTTAACCAGGGCCCAGAAATTGACTGAATTGCCCTGCTCAACTGCCCCTGCCAATTCTGCCCATGCTCTTTGTTGGAACTCCTTTTTCTTGACCACCACCAATTTCTTATACTCAACTCTCTTGCGTACATACTGGATCAGTTTAGTAGGGGAACTGCCAGCCTTGACCTGATGCCCCGCCTTCCTAAGTGCCTTCCTATATCCTTGGCACTCCCTGTCAAACCAGGTTGGATGGAACACCTTATCCTCTTTACTAAAAAGGACACCTTCCTTGAAGTGATGAAGCAAACCAGCAAATAAACCATAAAGCCCCTTGAGGTCGCCATCCCTAAACGCCAAGAGATCCTGCTTAAGTTTCAGGGCTTCCCTGCTCACAAACATCTCTTGAGCTTTGGTGCTTGACCTACTACCCCAAATCAATGGTGGGATCATCCTGGGAGTCAGCATCCTCACTCCCCTGTACTGGGGGCTCTTCCACTGGAATTGCCACGTCTAGCCTAAATTTCAACCCTAGCAGGCAATGATCACTAAGGCCCTCCATCAGGACATCAAAATCCATGCACCTGTCAGCCCAGGCCTCTTGAATGCAGAAGTAGTCAATGATACTACTCCCCTGAGCTGAGAGGAAGGTATACTGTCCTTCCCCACCAGCAGGGAATCTACCGTTTAGAACCGTCCACGTGCCCCGATACAGAAACTTCAAAAAGGAAGCACCTCGGGTGTTAAGCTCGCTATCCCTAGCTGCTCACAGGGGGTAAAAGAAATCATCCCTCTCCTCAACCCCCAGCACTTTAGCCTGGCGGGCTATCTGGTTCCCTATTCTAGCATTGAAATCTCCAGCAAGTATAACTGGGCTATCCACAACATCATCCACAACTATATCTAAAAAAATCTTCCAATTGCTCCCCAAAGCCCTCCATCTGCTCATGGGCAGGAGCCAAATAAATGTTAATCAGAAGAAATTGAAAACCCGTATCTGCCTTAAATAATACCGGAAGAATATGCCCAGGGGCGTTTGGGAGAATTTGGCCCTGTAACCTTATGTCTGTCCTCAGGAGGGTTAGAAGTCCCCCTGAGGGTCTGCCATATTTTGCTCCTTGGACTGCCGGTAATTGCCAGAACTGATATCCTGGCAGGTTTAGATTAGCTCCATCGAGCAGCCAGGTCTCCTGCAAACAGATGATACTGTAAGGAGCCAGAAATTCACAAACCTCCCAATTTAACAACCACTGCCACTCTGCAATGTTCCCAGACATAAAACTCAGCAGGGTCCCTGCTGAATAAGGGGCCTGGGCCACTCCCTGTCAAAATGAGTTTGTTTCCAAACCAGACCCTGCCACGGGACTATGCTCAGGATCTGCACTAGCTAAATTATTTTGAGTCGAATCCCCAGAATCCACCACCCCGTGCTCCCTTTCCTCGTGGGCTCCCACCCTCCTATCCTCTAGTGCACTATCCTCGCGGACCTCGAGGGGGGAAACCTGTATACTTCACTTGCTACAACACGAGTTCTAGTCCCTGATATTAAATCACTAGGCTCCTCTGCAACCACCTGTAAGTTCCTACTATTAGTCATTCCGCTTACCCCTGGCACCCCCAACTTGTCCTGGGCCAAAGCTCTCGTAATAGGTGGATGAACAAGATGGGGGCTTATCACAGCTAGACTCGGGGTAGTCTCATAGTCCCATTCTTTACAGATGAGTTTATCCTGGACTGCAAATAACTTCCCCATGAACAAATCCTGGTCCATTGGGGCTAGTTTATAAAACATTGTCACCACTTGATTTTCTATGGCCGTTGAATCAGATTTGTTGAAGCACATCTGGAATAGACTCCAGGCAAGATCAACCATGGGAGATGCCTCTCTCTGAGGACCTTCAGCCATGCTGATTGAAGTGCACTTGGCACTCATAGTTGACATTAATGGACTGGTGTTAACTGCCAACCCTGGATCCCTGTCTTGCTTCCCAGTCTTACTCTGGGGCCCTAAGCTATTATCACTATTCCTCAGGGTGGCTATCAATTTCCATCCTTGGGCTTTCGTATCCTCTGGCTGCTCAAGTCTCCCTGCTGGTTGGGGGTTCCTTCCGCACTCTGTGAGGTGCTGGATAGTAGGCCACCCTATCTATCAAAAACCCCCATTGAAGTAACGAACATCTTAATCTAAAAAGTTTTAGAACCCAGGACTCTGTATTAAAATATACCCTACAAGTTGTTACTTTCTTTCCCTGATTTAATATAACCACTTTTCTCACATCCTCATCAGATAAGAGCTCCCCAGAGAGGAATGAAAGGTTTCGAACAGCCATACTCTTGCTGTCCCACCTAGGAACAATCCCATTCAATAATGGTCTGGCTTTAATCCAAATAGCCAGTTTGTCAATCTTCATCACCTTATAATTTGAATACCTGTTCCCAGCTAGTAATGCATTTCTATCCCTAGGGTCCCTTGGCCCGTGAGGATGATATGTTGCCCCAGAGACTTTGGTAGGCTGATTCCCACCTTGCTGAGAGCCCAATTCCCCCAATGCACCCCAGTTCCCCTCTCTCAACAGCCTAAAAGCAGTTCCCCATTCATCAATGGCAGCCTGAAGTGCAGAAATCTTCTCCACCACATTTAGATAAAGATCTTCCAATTTACCCACTGGAACCACTGAATCAGTCTCAATTGTTCTTGGCCCTCCCACAGGATTAGTTGGAAGCTCCCTACCCACCCCTTGCCCTTTGTCGGGGGTGGCAACCATATGATCTACCTGGCTTTCTAAGCCAAGGTCCCCCTCACCCCTCTGCAGCCAAGGCACAGCATTTATTACCAGCCAAAGCATCTTCCCCCATATCAGTAGTAATAATGGAATATATGCATCAAATTCACTTTGTGTAGCATGAAAAACATACCTGGTAGGGATGGGCTAACAGGTCGCGGTTCGGTTTCGGCCGTTCAGTTCGGTCCGGTTTAGTTCGCCCATTCAGTTCAGCCGTTTGGGTCGGTCACTGCATTCGGGTTCGGCCATTCAGGTCGGTCATGTTCGGTTCGGTTCGGTTTGGGTGTTCGCAAAAAGGCTCTCTGTGTGAGGAATGATTGCCCCAGACCCATGACTGTGGGTCCTGGGGCTAGAGTGGCAGCTTCTAGATACATATTGGACACAGCCCTTCCTGCCTGTAACTTGGCCCCAGAACCCTTACGGTGGGTCCTGGGACTGGAGTGGCTGTTTCTTGGTGTGGTGGAATGACATCGACTCTGTGCGAGGAATGATGGCCCCAGACCCATGACAGTGGGTCCTGGGGCTAGAGTGGCAGCTTCTAGATACATATTGGCCACAGTCCTCCCTGCCTGTAACTTGGCCCCAGAACCCTGATGGTGGGTCCTGGGTCTGGAGTGGCTGTTTTCTTGGTGCAGTGGAATGACATCGCCTCTGTGCAAGGAATGATGGCCCCAGACCCATGACGGTGGGTCCTGGGGCTAGAGTGGCAGCTTCTAGGTATTTTCCACAGTCCTCCCTACCTGTAACTTGGCCCCAGAACCCTGATGGTGAGTCCTGGGGCTGGAGTGGCTGTTTCTTGATGCTGTGGAATGTCAGCTCCCAGTGCGAGGAATGATGGCCCCAGACCCATGACGGTGGGTCCTGGGGCTAGAGTGGCAGCTTCTAGATACATATTGGCCACAGCCCTCCCTGCCAGTAACGTAGGCCCCAGAACCCTGACGGTGGGTCCTGGGGCTGGAGTGGCTGTTTCTTTTTTTATATCTATCTATCTCTACACTAAATCTAACTGCTATTAACTATTCTAAAACCTATTGAACTAAATGGAATATCCTAATAATTAACTACAAAGGCCTTGTCCTACAAACACACTGTATCTCTATCTATCTCTATAACTAAGCTAACTACTATGTATATCTATCTAGTAACTATCTATCTAATAACTATCTATCTATATATACAATATTACACAGGGGGAAACACAAAGAACACAGGGAGGGGTACAAAACTGAAATGAAAATCAATCTAATAATAATCCTACTCTAAATAAATCCAAAACTTAAAACAGGGGAAGGGAATCAGGGATGGAATAAGAGGGAGAGGGAAAGGATTCAATGGAGGGGGGAGGGAGGAAGGAAGGAAGATTGAACACAGGGAACACAGGGAGGGGTAAAAACAAAAAATAACACCTAAATCTATCTAATATAATCTAAATAAATGATAATATGGAGGTAAATGGGTTGGATGGGTAAAATAGGAGGAGGATGGCAATGGATTAGGAATAGGAAGGAACAAAAACTGCTGGGAGAGAGGGAGCCATCTGAAACACCTGCTGTTCAGGAACAGAGACTAGCTCAGAAGGCATTGGGAAGGGGGGAGGCAATCAGTTTTGTTTCTTGCTGCACCCGCCTCACCGCAAGCCCCATTAGCTCCGGTCACCCTAGCCCGTGGCCAATCGCAGACTGCGAAGCCAGTGGTCTGAGGAGAAAAGGGATGGTGATTGGACAGGCTGGCTGCTACTCCAAGCCTCTCCACCCCTGGTGCCTGGAAGTCTTCTCCTCAGCTGACTTCCCCCCTCCCCATCACATTTTGCCTTCCAGTGACACGTTTTTGCCACCCGAACTCACCCAAATGTGATCCGAACTGACCGAACTGTTCGATCATTTCGACGTTCAGAATCTAGTTCGGTTCGGTCAGTTCATGTTCAGATTCAGGTTCGGGTTCTGTTGTCCGAACAGGCCAAGTGTGGGCCAAACTCCGAACTTCCAAACCACGTTAGCCCATCCCTAATACTTGGCCTTTTAGCTGAATTATTATTAGAACCCACATTAATGCAAGCATCCAATTAAACCTCAATAGTTATACAGAGCTTTAATTAAAGCACAGAAGGGTATCTTTTCACAGGTATGTGTGGAGTTAGTGTCTACAAAGATGGCTCCTTAGATTTGTACTCACTATCCATCTTTTTCATCCCAAAGATTGTATTTCTGGCAGGACACAGATGGAATTCTCTCAGAGCAGTCATTCAGTGACCTTATGGAAAACAGTACAATGCTCACACAGAAAACAGGGAATGTGTGTCCTCCTCGAGCATCCCCTCACTGGCCCCTTCACAGGAAGGCAATGCAGCCAGTGTTTCCTGCTCAGTGCAGTGCTGTTGGAAATGGTACTCTTCTTGCTGCTGTCTGAAATTAATGTCCCTCTTCATGCTAACTGTGCTCTGACAATGAGAGAACATAGTCAATCCAAAGAAGATTTTACTCTTAGCTACTAAAGGAAACAGCTCCTGCAAAGGAATTTTAAACCCTTGACACAGCTCACAGAAGTAGGAGACTGTTTCTTGCCAGGAGAAAAAGTAGAAGGCACCACTGGAGAGAAGAGTAGTTGATCATAATGGTTTCTGATGGCCCTAAAAAGCAATTAATGTAAAATTTACCCAATACAAATATATACACTAGGGATGAGCATTTGGATCGAATTACAGATTCAACTTGTATGACACACAGCAGCTTTCTAAGACATAACAAGAAATGAGAGAATATGGGTAAGGGCCACACAGGGGAGGGTGAACGCAGCTGCCACATTTTGGGCTGACAGAAGAGGCAGTCCAAATGAGCAGCTCCTCCTGCAGCTGTCACCAGCCTCTCCATACCATGGGTCAGGCGAAGGAGCCAGCCACACGGGGCTGAACAATGAACATCAAACTCATGCTGCACCGCAGGATTGGGCAGCAACTCTTGGAGGCACACATTTTTCTTTCAAGCAAACATCAGCTTTCAGAAAAACAAACAACAAAATTCTACCATTACATCCCTCATAGATATGGAGGAAAAACTGAAAAGGTGATACAAAGTAATTTAGAGAGGTTCTGAAAACGGAAAAACAAAAGGAACCTTTCTTTTAAAAAAAACAAAAAAATTAGTATTCTCAAGCTAAACTATGGTTTTGGAGGCATGAGTCATGATTTATGAGCGCTTCAAGTTGACAACACAGAATGTGTACAAGAAGTTCATATTATTTTGGATGCTCTCTAGTCTCTTCATCATGAGCCATATTCCAGGGGTCATCGCTCAGGTCACATAATAAGTCTCTTTCACTTGCATAGCTGCTCAAAGGGTGTGTGCAGTGGTCCCTGCTTCTGTTGACTCAGGGTATTTTCAGACGATACGCGGGCCGTTGGCCCCGTACCGGCACCAACGGCTTCGTTCCCCACCCGGGTCACCCCGTAACGGCACAACAGACGTGCCGGGGGGATCCCGGAGGGGAAAGTGGGAGGGGCCAGGGCCGCGCGGCGCAATGT
>QEPC01005786.1:376068-421167 GCA_003113815.1 Sphenodon punctatus
GCATTCTGCACCAGCTGCAGCCTCCGGACCAGCTTCTCGGGAAGCCCCACGTAGAGCACATTGCAGTAATCCAGCCTCGAGGTGATGAAGGCATGGATGACAGTGGTGAGGTCGGAGTCTGAGAGATACGGCCGAAGCCGCTGGACAAGATGTAACTGCCAGAACGCACTGCCCACCACAGCCACAACCTGAGATTCCAGGCTGAGCATGAATCGAGGAGCACACCCAGACTCCGCACTTGAGAGACCATGGGAGGGTGAACTCCCCCCCACCGCCAACAAGAGAAGATTTAACCATCCCCAGGTCCCTCAAGCCCTCGCCCACCAACATCACCTCCATCTTGTCAGGATTCAATTGCAGATGGCTCGACCTCATCCAAACCCCCACAGCTCACAGGCACTGGGAAAATAAGGAGACTGCATGGCCTAGGTCGATGGAAAAGGAGAGGTAGAGCTGAGTGTCATCAGCATACTGATGACACTGCATGACCTGAAACCCTCTCACGATCTCCCCTAACGGCTGAATATAGATGTAAAACAAGAGAGGTGGACAGAATGGCACCCTGCGGGACTCCACACGTGAGGTCCTGCGGGCAAGACGTACACTCCCCCAAGACCACCCGGTGAGTTCTCCCGGCCAGGAACGAACGAAACCAGTCCAAGACCGTTCTGCCAATTCCAGCACGGTCCCGCAGGCGAGTCACCAACACCTCATAATCGACTGTGTCGAACACAGCCGAAAGGTCTAGCAGGACCAGTAAGGTCTGACGACCCTGGTCCAACACCAGACAGAGATTGTCAACCAAGTTGACCAATGCCATCTCCGTACCATACCCAGGCTGAAACCCAGACTGGGAGGGATCAAGGAAACCGGTGAGGTCCAGATGTTCCTGGAGCTGCCGTGCCACAGTCCATGTGGTATGCCATGGGGGAATTAAGGTATGCCATGGGGGAACAGACGTGCAAGCCTGCTGTGGCCTGCTCTGGTCTGCTTTGGCCTGGTCTGACGGACGGTAGCCCAGGCTGTGACCTCAGACATTTGCCACGGTCACAACCCAGGTTAGCTGCCAGCACAGCCCAGGGAAATCTTGGGTCAACATCTGGTGACATCTGCACACATGTGCAGGTGGGTTCTGGGCTACAGTGGGTCAAAGCAGGCCATAGTGGGCCAAAGTTACGTCTGTTTTTACCCACTGAGAATAAGTACCTAGTGTTACATCTAAGTCTGTTAGCAAAATAAAATAAGCTATTTGAGGGATCACACAGAGTGTAAGAAAAGTCAAAGTTGTCTATTAAGAGTCTGAAGTTGCTTGCAAGGGAGTACAGCATCCACTGGAAGGGTTCATAGACAAGGAGAAGGCCTGAACACTGTTGTACTACTATGTGTCAACTGAAAACTGACGTAACACCTGGAAAGAGCTTGCTGAGTATCAGGGATGTCATGATGCGACTGATGGGTGAACCGTCAAGATTTTGATAAGGGACTTGTGTCAAAGCAACACCACTGAACTGAATTTCATCCCTTATTTCATATACAGTAGTTGTTTACCTGCTGTCATGCTGCCATTCGTGTGTGCAAGACTCCTGTAATACCACTCCCAAAACACAATGCTTCTAAGAATTAAATTATAGGACCACAACTGCTTCCCCCATGTCTTGTTCATAAATAACTCTCTTTCCAGAAATAACATGAAATTTTAGTGAATTAAGAGTACTCATATCTAATCGTTTTTCACCTCCATAAATTCTGATGATTTCAGTTCGCTGTTGTATATTTTAGCGATAGTTGTACACTCTCTCAGTACTTCTCATCTGTTAAGAGTCATTCATTTAATACAAGTGCATTAAAGCATGTACTGATTCATGTATGCTTTGTCAGGCGTTGGAGTGATTTTAATAGCATGATATGTACAGCATCTCCAGAGTTCATCTCCAAAGTTCTATTTGGTTGTTACAAAGAAGAATTTTTATTTTTGCTAGCTTTTGATATGCAGAACACCTCTTTTATTTTGCTTCCACAAAAGTGTTCCAATGCACCTGAAATTTTAATTACATTTCTTTGAAGGCTCATGCTGGTTAAATTTTAATTGATTTTTCATATAAAATTCCTCAACATGCCTTTCAATTATACATGTGGCTTCTGCTGACTTTTACCCCTTAGCATTCTTTGTTCATGTTTTAATATTCTCCTAATTTCCTGCCATCATCTAAGGCCACAATCTTTAAACTACTTGCTTGCAAGCAGCACTGATGAAATCAGTGGCACTACTGAAGAAGAGTAAGTAGTTTCAGTTTCAGAACTCTGCCCCTAAATATTAAGATCTGGTAAATGAAATTGTCCTATTTTAAATTAACTTTGGTGGGTAATAAATTAACAATAGTGACATTTCTATGTGATGGATTCCAAACTATGGTTGGGAAGATTTTTTTTAAAGTTGATACATCAAACTGAATTGCATATTACTGTTTTAGATTTACACTCCACCCTGTCCCCAAAATGGCTCAGGGAAGCATAAATCTACTGCTAAAATATACAACCGTTCTTTGAATTTTTTCTACACAAAGGACATGATTCTGAAGCCACTTGGCACTTTTGCTGTCCAGTTGCACCAACATGAACCCCGCTGAAGCAAATGGGACTCATCATCAGTCATTCACCATCATCATCATCATCATCTATTTATTATGTAGCATCAGTCATCATAATATACACAAAAGCATATCATTAAATTAAAATAACGTTTTTAAAAAATGAAGACATGATTATACACACATCCAGTGGCCAAATACATACAAATATAAACAATAAAAGAATGCAAAACTGAGCTTTGTTCCACCCATTTGCAAAAACACTTCAGAGTTGAGCTTGTCCTAAAAGAGCACTCCGCACTTGCAAAGCTGTTGCACAAAATTTAGCTATTCTTTCAGTTGTAGAGGCGACTCTATCTGCTAAGAGACATTTTAGCAGAGCATCCTGACTGCAAGGAGGGATTCTGTTGACAACAGGTTCCACCAGGCTGGCTTGCAGATCATTATATTAGCAGATTCTTGGAGGGTTTTACAGAAACAAGAAGTTCTCAACTTCTATGGAAGACCCACATATCTACCCATCATCACAGCTGAGGGAAATAGATTGAATCTAGCTAAAGAGAAGGGGACTCTTAACTTAACATCCAAAGCTGTAAGATAATTTGCCCCTTGGGGTCTAGGGGAAACAAGTTATAAAGATCCATAACCCATTGCCTGGCTATAGCTTCATCTCTCAGCTGAAGCTCTTGATCTTCAATTCTAGACTTAATTAAGCCTCCAGCCCTACTACAGTCCAGATGGGAGAGAAATTCCTTTGAGAAACCAAGCTGAGCTAAACAGTTGGATATACCTTTCTCCCAAGGTCCCTCCTGAACTATGTAGGAGGCAGCCTGGGAGAGGGATTCGTAGGACTGAAAAAAAAGTTGGACCCAGAACTTCAAAATAGCTGCAGTGGCCAAAAAGGCAATGGCATTTTTACATGGATGCCACCCACCCATGAACACCCATAAACACCCATCGGATGGGTGTGAGAGTGCCCGTGTAAACATCCATGAGTGGGTGGGTGCGCATACACGACCCACCCACCGACACCCACCAACACCCACGGAGCAGCCGGGAAGGAACCGGCATGCTCCACGGGTGAAGATGGGTGGAGGTGGATGGAGATGGGTGTTCAACACCCGCCTGTCCGTGTAAAAACCAAAACACCCACACCCACAGGAATGGGTCCACCGAGACCACAGAAAGATGGCTAGAGAGGCCACACAGGGGCCCTCAAGCAGACACACCCACCCGGGGAGACACAGGACGCCCACCCAGGAGCCCTTAAAAGGGATCCGAAACAGGACATGAGTACGCCGGCTCCCAATATGCCTGGAAGGAAAGCCTCTGACAAAACGAAGGGAGCTAGCGCCGTGACTCACGTGGGACGGGCCAGGGTAAGCAGAGGGACCCCGGGATGCCCAGGGGGCAGGGGAACGGCCCCATGGCTGGGGGGGAAGAGGGAAGGACCACTAAACACAGCACACCCATCCCGCAACAGGGCTGAGGACAGACCACGGCGCCCGCACTGACCACAACCCCCCACTCCAGCACAGCCTCGGGGCACAGGGAAGGGAGTGTGAACGACAGTGAGGTATGTCCAAGTGGACCCCAAGAACCCGGGGAGGGGGGCCCACACTCCAACAGTGGAAAACAACCCGATGGAGCACAGGGCGGGCAGCTGACAGTTAACGGTTTCCACCCCCACCCCCAGGACAGCACCCAGACACAGGAGCAATGCACCACTGGGAAGACGGCTGAGGAGGGCCTCCATGACAGCCAGGTAAGGCACCCATGCCCCCTGGGGGGAGCGGGGAGGGATCCCCCCATAAAGGAGCACAAGGGGGTTGTGGGGCAGATGCTAACCCTGCTGCAATACCCCCAACAGGAGACGACCAGCTCCACGGTCACTACAGCTACCAAGCGGGCCCCAAGCTGCAAAGCTGGTAGGCCCCCCCACAAGCAGCACCCAAAAGGGGGAGTCCTGGTGGAGGCAGGAGACCAGGGACTTCATACGTGTGGGGAGGGGACGAAAAGGTCCAGCACGACCTGGTGCACAGCTACAAGACCAAACAGGTCTATGAAGCCATCACCCAGGAGTTGCAGCGGCAGGGGTACAATAGGGATGTCACCCAGTGCATGCAGCAGGCAAAGGACTTGAGGTCAGGATATAAACATATCAAGGACAACAATCTCAAGTCCAGTCGTGCCATGCAGACAATGGAGTTCCAGGATGAGCTGGACCGGTTCCTCTGCATAGCCGGGGACATAGTCATCCCTGCTTACATGGCATTGCTTTCGCCAGGGGCAGGTGGAGGGTGCTCACAATACACCCCTGCCCAACCCCCAGAGCAGCCGCTGCCCCTGGCAAGGCAAGGCAGGATGCGGGAGGGGACAGCCCTGTCACACAGGGGGAGGAGGTGCCCTGGGAACCCACTCACTAAAACATCACCCTCCGCATGCACCCACAAAACCCACAGGGAGCCAGGCCATGGGGACGGGAGGGGTACGTGGAGCAGACAGAAACTCAGAATACCTCCCAGGAAGTGGAGGAAGATGATCCAGGTAGGAACGCAACATGGGGCCTGGGGGGGGAGGGCCCCGGCAACAGTGATCGGAGCCTAAGCCGGGCAACAGGGATTGACTGATGGATCCATATTCCCATTACAGCTCAAGGCACCCTGGAGGTTCACAAGGAGGAAGTCATGGAGGAGGAGGTGGTCGAGGAGGAACCGGAGGCACCCCTGAGAGCCGGCACCAGAACAATGATGGTAGGTCACAACGCACAAGGGATGGGTCCCAGCTGGTACTGGGGTAATGGGCCAACAGGCCAAACACAGGGGCATCCCCTGGAACCAACTGCCCCCCATGCATGACAGAGAAGGGCTGGTGACCGGAACCGAAGGGTCACTGAGCCATATGGGTTAACAGCCCCTGAGAGGTCCACAGAGGGGGCCAAGGGCAGTGGGAACACATGACAGGCCCCTAGGAGGAGCTGAAATAGCATGAACCCGGGTGGACGTGGCCCCTGATGGGGCAATCTCTGTGGCCCAACAGAGGGGACACATTGCACAGGACCCCACCTGACCAGTAACATACACCATAGGGACAGACAGGAAGGGGTGGACAGGCACCTCCCTGGAGACAGGTAGGCACAGCTATGCGCATAGAGTATGGACTTGTGAAGCCTCACCCCTAACCCATTAACCTCACTCCCACAGATGAGCACCCCAGTCCAGCGAGGGGAGATGCCACTGGCTGTGCCAAGAGGAATCGGGAGATGCGGGCCCGGAACAGGCGGAGGAGAGAGGACCTCGGCAGGGAGCTGCTGGAGGAAACCAGAAGGTTAGCCAAGGTGCATGCAGAGGAGCTCGCCCTCACAAGGGAGGTGCAAATAGGGGAGGGGGAGAGGGACCAGCAGACAGTGGCAGTCATGCTAAACCAGTCCCGCACTGAGCATCTGTGGGACAGGCACCAGACTGCCTCCCTCCACCATGAGTTGCGGCTCGACAGAGCCGAGAGGGAGAGGGGATGTGTCGCACTGGAGGAGATCGCCGCACGGGCCCTTGACCTCATTGGGGAGGCGTTGGGGTTCCTGCAGAGGGAACCCTGGCAGGACGTGTCCCCTCCAGAACCAGGTGGAGGGATTGCAGGCGATTACCACCAGGGCATTCCCCCACAGGTGCAAGTGCTCCCCACTGCACTTCAGCCAACAATGGTTTCCCCAGCAGCACCCCTTCCCCAGTCTCATTGACAGGGTCCCATTCTCCCACATAGCCCCACAACACGAACCCGTGGGGCTGCCCTTCCGGCCTGCACCTCTCCTGGCTCCTCCACATCTGCCTCTGAGACCCCCCCCCTCCAGGAACAACAGTCTCCTCTGGTGAACCCGGAACCTCCAGGTGACCAACCGCCCATGCTGGCTGCCCCACCAGCTCCGGTAAGCCAGACCACATAGCTGCCAGAAAAAGGGGGGGGGAGTGGGGAGGGCATAGCAAAGAGCATAGGGATGGGCTGTTTTGTGGGGAGCAATGGGAACAGCAGAGCGCCACGGAAAGGGCTGTAGCACTGGGGTAACGGTTCAAGGCAGGGTGTAACACAGACCTTATGTTCCATTACTGCAGGGTCCAGCACCCCAGTCTGGCATGGAGCAACCTGTGGACAATGGAGAGCCTGGGCCATCCGGACGCCTCTCCCAAAGGATGGTGGCTGCAAGGGCCCACAGGGGATCAAGACCCGGTGGTGCACCGAAGCGGGCACGGTGAAGGCTCCGCAAATAGTGAACCCACCCCACCCCTTGAACAGAACTCCTAATAAATAGTGTTTTACATTACCACTCTGTTGTTCGGTGTGTCAATGGGGGCACCATCGTGGCAAGAGGTTGCTCCATAGACAGTCGGGGGCAGGGCACTCACAAGACAGGTGCCAGAAGCATACGTATCTGGCCTGCAGGCAGCCAGGTGGGCAACAGCATAGCTCCCTGGTGAGGAGTGTTAACAGCTGCGTGGACTTGGGGGAGGGGAGACGAGAGGTACCCTGCCTGACAGTGCCCAGCACTCATTGGCTGCTTCCATCCACCCCAGGTATTTTATCCAGAGGCTGGGGCCCCCTTGGGCGTGAGGAGTGGGAACAGCTGCGTGGAGTTGGGGGAGGGGAAGAGGAGAGGCACCCTGCCTGACAGTGCCCAGCGCTCATTGGATGCTTCCATCCATCCCAGGTATTTTATCCAGAGGCTGGGGCCCCCTTGGGCGTGAGGAGTGGGAACAGCTGCGTGGAGTTGGGGGAGGGGAAGAGGAGAGGCACCCTGCCTGACAGTGCCCAGCGCTCATTGGATGCTTCCATCCATCCCAGGTATTTTATCCAGAGGCTGGGGCCCCCTTGGGCGTGAGGAGTGGGAACAGCTGCGTGGAGTTGGGGGAGGGGAAGAGGAGAGGCACCCTGCCTGACAGTGCCCAGCGCTCATTGGCTGCTTCCATCCATCCCAGGTATTTTATCCAGAGGCTGGGGCCCCCTTGGGCGTGAGGAGTGGGAACAGCTGCGTGGAGTTGGGGGAGGGGAAGAGGAGAGGCACCCTGCCTGACAGTGCCCAGCGCTCATTGGCTGCTTCCATCCATCCCAGGTATTTTATCCAGAGGCTGGGGCCCCCTTGGGCGTGAGGAGTGGGAACAGCTGCGTGGAGTTGGGGGAGGGGAAGAGGAGAGGCACCCTGCCTGACAGTGCCCAGCGCTCATTGGATGCTTCCATCCATCCCAGGTATTTTATCCAGAGGCTGGGGCCCCCCTTGGGCACCAGCCCTTGGGTGACACCTAAGGGTGTCGGCCGTTGTTGGGGCCATTTGCAGGGCTGAGGTGGCAGTGGCAGCAATCCCTCTCGATGGACGGACTGTGAGCCTGTAAAGAGTACCGACCCCCGAGGCTTGGACCGGAGCTGGGCTGTGACCATGAAGTGCACCTTGTTTACGTGCTAGTTGTGCTGGGGGTGGAACCGGGGCAGAGGCTGCAATCCTGCAAGGAGTAAAAGCAGAGGGCTAACCTACAGCAGTGCCGTAGGAGCGCACAGGGGCTGTGCACTGAAGGGCTGTACACAAAAGGGTGTACGTACCCAGGAGCAGGAGCTTGGGTCTGGGAAGGGAGAGCAGCTCCGGGTGGCAGGACCATACTGGAGCCGCTGCCCGGTGTAGCCCAGCTTCTGACTCCTAATGACTGCTATTTCCTTGAATGAGATTGTGATCCCCCCGCCCCCTATTGGCGTTGACTTGGGTCATACAGCTTGTTATATAAAGAGACTGCTACCTCTGTGTCCTGTATAAGCATCATGTCAAAACACAAGAAATGTCAAGGGATGATCACAAGGGCTAGATCCCTAGTAAAGCAGTTAAGGCTAGATGATTTTCTTGAAGATTTGTCAGAGGGTAGCCCAGATGTAGGGGATCGTTTGGGCCTTAGAGGGAAGACTTGTGCAAAGGATTTAACTGAAGATATTATTATTATTATTAACAAACATTTATATAGCGCCAGCAGTGTACCTGGCACTTTACAAAGTAATAAAATAGACACGGTCCCTGCCCCTAGGGCTTACAATCTGAGAGACAGGAGCTGGGGGAGAGACTTAGGAAGGGGAACAGAGGGAGAGACAAGGGGTCTAACATTCATGAAGATGCGAGGTCTCAAGTGCACGTACTTGGCTTGGTTACGATGAGAATGACAGCAGGCAGGTCCATGTTGCAAGGATAAGGGTAAACCGATCGTAGGTATAGGAATAGTGGCTCAGCAGGATAAAGAGTCAGACAGAGCAGAGCGAAAGAGGTGAGTTTTAAGGAGAGATTTGAAGGTATGAAGGGAGGGGGCAAGGCGGATGTGGACAGGGAGGGAGTTCCAGGCATGGGGGGCAGCAAGTGAGAAGGGACGAAGGCGCTTAGGGGAGCAGGGAAGGCGTGGAAGGGTGAGAGAAGGGACAGAGGAGGAGCGAAGTGCACGGGCTGGAGTATGGAGGGCGATAAGTGCAGAGAGGTAGGGGGGAGCAAGGTTGTGAAGAGCTTTATAGGTGAAGACTAGGAGCTTGTGCAGGATTCGTTCAGGAAGGGGAAGCCAGTGAAGCGAAGAGAGGAGGGGCTGCACATGGTCGAAGCGACTGGCGAGGTAGATGACCCTGGCAGCAGAGTTTTGGACAGAGATGAGGGGAGAAAGGTGAGACCGGGGAAGGCCAGTGAGAAGGAGGTTACAGTAATCGAGGCGAGAGATGACCAGAGCATGAACAAGAGTTTTGGCAGACGAGACAGAGAGAAAAGGGCGAATCTTAGCAATGTTATGGAGGGAGAAGCGACAGGATTTAGCAACAGAGTCAATGTAGGGTTTAAAAGAAAGGGCTGAGTCAAAGATGAAGCCTAGGCTACGGGCTTGGGGGACAGGCAGGATGGTGACTCCATCAATAGTTATTGACAGTGAGGAAGGAGAGGAAGGATGAGGGGGGAAGATAAGGAGTTCAGTTTTAGCCATGTTGAGTTTGAGTTGACGTTGAGACATCCAGGTAGAGATGTCAGAGAGACAGTTGATGAGACGAGCTTGAACAGAAGGAGAGAGGGAGTAGAGAGATATTTGTGTTCCTGGCCATTCTTTGCCTGGTACAGATGGCTGACCAACTGCAGTGTGCAGCCTCGGATCTCCATGCTGGGGCCCACCTGTACGATGATACCAGTAAGTGTGCTCTGTGTGTGGGGGGCCCTCTCCCCAGGTACCTGTTTGGGGTTCCACGGTGTTGGGGCCCACTGTCCCGTCCTGATGGCCCCTTCTCTCCATCCCTTAGTGCAGGTGATGATTGCTGAGTGGACCAGGGAGCAGAAGGAGGTTGTGCAGCTGCTGCTGCACCTCCTGAAGAGGGTGCAGCACCTGGACTTCACCCAGGCAGATCAATAGAGCCGGGTACAGGGCCGGCATCCCTATTGAGGCCAGGACCCCACCCCAGGGAGTCGCTCTCCATGCTAACGCCCCATCTCCCTTGGACCTTTCCTGTGTTCCACGCCCTTCCCCCTTGTATTAAAGTTGCTTTGCCCACTTCCCCAGGTGTGTGTCTTGTTCCTCCGTGTAGCCTGATCTCTTGTGTGGGCACCTCTTGGTGGTTGTGGCACTGTTGCCTGGCAGGACCAGTTATTCCCGTGCCCCCTCCCCCTCCCACTGTATGTGCAGCTGCTCTGCCATATCCTTTGGGAGTCCCCCTGCTGTCCCTGGCCTGGGTTATTTGTGGCCAGTCGGCCACCTGTCTTGGTTCCCTTCTGTCCCCCACCATCCCGGACTCTTCCCCCACTTCCCCCCTGGTGCCTTGGGTCGGGGATCCATCCCCTTGGCTGCTGTCCTGGTGCCCTGCCCCCTCCCAGCATTTATGATGGGACCCCCTGTCGGCTGCATGGATCTGTTGTTTGTGTGGGGATACCTGCAATGGTTTTGCTGCTGGTTGGTGTGGTCTGGGTCTCCCCACCATTCCCTGCCAGCCAGGCTGTGCTGTGGGTAATCATTCCTACCAGAATGCCTGCATGTGTCAAGTTCCCAGCTCCTTGGCCAGGGGCTGAGGGATTTGTGTGGGGGTCCTCTGCTGCATTGGGTTTCTGCCCCCCTCCCCTGTGCCCCTTCCCACCCTGCCCCCTCCAGCGGGCCCCCCAGCCTCCTTGGCCATTCAGCCCTTCCCTGTGTGCTTGTGTGCACAGTTGTGTGGGGGCAGTGTCTGGTGGGGGGGCATGGTGCCAGGTTGTCTGGCCCAGTCATGGGACTGGCTGGGGTCTGCTACTGTGTGTCTCCTGTCATCCCAGCTCCCCCTACCCTGCCCACACAGGGTCTGGCAGTTCGTGGGCAGAGATGCGTGCCACGCCTTTGTTTGCCCTCAGTCGGCAATGTTGTGCCATCGCTGTGCTGGGCGGGGCTTCCCCGCCGTTTGGTGTCTCGGATGTCCGTGTAACTGTCATGGGTGTTTGCTCGGTGTTTCCCAGAGTGGGTGTTTGCCCACTGGATGTGTGCCGGCCCCTCCCCTTCCATCCCACACACACACACACCTGTGGCGCTGTCCATGTAAACGTCACCCGGCTTGCCACCACCAGGTGTTTGCCGGGTGTGCTCACCCACTTATCTCGATCAATCTCCACCCACTGGGCCTGCTGCAGTGTCCGTGTAAAAAAGGGCAATGGGTTGAGAGGCTGTCTCAGCTCTAAGCAGGACCGCTGAAGCCCCATGAGGGACCTGCAGAATTGACCTCAGAAACGCATTCTGGGGATTCTCAAGCTCCTTGAGAAATTGGGCTCCCCAAACCTGAATCCCATAGAGCAGTTGTGGGATTTCCTTTGCCCTAAACAGTCGGGTAGCTGGTCCCACCAACTAAAAAAGAAACTAAGAATCCCCTTACATGTGGCATTGGCTTTAGCTATGGCAGATTTATAGTGCGTCCTCCAAGAAGCTATCCAAGAGAATATCGCCTACATAATAACATGGTCATTCATAAGCCAACAATTATTTTTATACCCCAAGCCTACCACCATCACCTTGGTTTTTGCATAGTTAACTAAATGTCAGGATTGCACCTGGGGGGTGCAACTGCTGGAGAGCACGGGCGGCCCCCCTACGCTCAGAGGGAACAGACACAGCACCTCCTGATTTCCCCGCGGGCTCTGAGGCCGGGGCAACACCACCGCAACCTTCCACAGCCCCCTACAGGACCCGGAAGGATCCACATCACCCCCTGCCTCGCTCTCGGCCCCGTGGCGCTCAGAGCGTTTATGCCACCACCTTGCCAGCGGGGTAAAAGCAGCTCCTCTCCTCCATGACAGCACTGGTGATCAGTGCTGTAGAGCCTGTGAGACTGGCCCCCTATTGTGACTGGAGACCTTGCGCCTTGATCCTACCTTGCTGCCTGTGTGTTGTGTGCTTGGGTGCGACTGCGAAGGGTGCAAATGGTGAGTGTTTGCATTGTGTGAGTGAAGTGCAAGGCAGGTAAGTCTGGAAAGCCCCTTGATTGCTTATTTGTGCACAACTCCTGGGACACACACACCCCCCACATGTAAGCGTGTGCCCTATCCCCTTCCCCCCTCCCGGGGCTGACACCAGGACTCCCTCCTCACATCCCACACTTCCCTACCCTACACTTCACCCTGTACATTTGTCAGAGGTGGCCGCTCCAAGGTGTGCACTCATCGCCAAATATCCTATGATGATCCAGGCTGTGGATTATTAATCCTTATGGCCCTATACGATCCTGAGGGTTTGTCTTCAGGCACCCTTTTGCCGCCAGATGAACGTGTGTACATTTGGACTCTTCCTGCCTTCCCTTCTCCATACCTGGTCCCTCCTGGACCTCACACTAAAAGGAGTTCATTCTGACAGTAGGAACAAAAGTCATTCATTAAACATCTCAGTCTAAACTGAGACTGAGATCTCAGTACTGTATCATCTGCATATAGCAATACAGATACAGTGAAATTAGTCAGATGAACTGGGTGGTACACTGGGCCCTTAAGCACTTCCACCACCTTATCAATATGTAGGTTAAAGCGGATAGGTGCTAACAGGCATCCTTGTCTGACACCTCTGTCCACTGGAACAACGCATGAGAGCAATCCTCTCCTATTAACTCTGACCTGCAGAGATAACCCCCAATGCAACAGAACCATTAGAAACAAAAGTCAACGGTCGATGGTAGACTGACCTAATTTCAGTCTCCACAAATGGTGTCAAATGCAGATTTAAGATCCACGAAACACAAGTACAATGAAGCACCCTGTTTGGCTCTAACATATTTGGTTATACGTTGATTTAAGGTAAATATATGATTCAGAGTTGATGATCCCTTCGAAAACCCTATCTATTCATACGATAGGCTGTTCTCAGAAGTGATACACTGCTGTAGGCGATGCAGTAGATATTTACTATGTAGGTTCCCAATTATACTTAGTAGGCTAATAGATTGTAAGCTCTCGGGCAGGGACCGTGTCGATCTTGCTTTTTTGTAAAGCGCCAGGTACATTGCTGGTGCTATATAAATAATAATAATAATAATAATAATAATAATAGGGCAGTAGTTAAATGGATCTTTCATGCATCCTTTTTTGAATATTGGGCCTATAATGTTCTTTTTCCAATTGTTGGGGAAATGCCTGAACTCATTAACTTGAGTGAATACTGGAGCCAACAATTCTGCCCACCACAAGGCATCAGCCTTAAGCGGCTCGGGGGGATAAAGTCTGCTCCAGGGGCCTTATTTGATCATAACTGCCCAATCAGTAATTCCGGTTGGACAGATGGCCATGCAGGGAAATTATTCCAAGGAGGGATCTCAAGGTCATAACTTGAATCCAGGGCAGCGTAGAGGGACTGGAAGTGTTCTTTTCACACTGATGGCAAAATGACCCCTGCCAGACTAGCAGAAGTTGAAGCCCATGTTTGTCTGATCTGTTTCCAGAAAGACACTAAATTGTTCTTCCTAAATGCTATCTCCAGGGAATCCCCTGCTGCCTTATAATAACTATATTTTTTGTCCTTGAGTAGGGATTTATAGTCCTTTCTAGCCCGAGAGTATATGTCCAGTTCAGAGGGGCATCTCTTCACTTTATGAGCGAGTTTCCTGAGCTGGGCTCTTGCAAGTTTACACATCCTATTAAAACAGCTCAGAGTCTATTCCTCCAGCATCCTCTGAGCCAGGGGAGATCTCACTAAGAGAGGGGATATCATTCCAATAATTACATTAAAGGTCTCCACAGAGATCTTCACAGGGATCTTTCACGGGAAAGATCCTTCTTAAGAGTATGGATACTATCCTCTCAGAGGAATCGGCTGAGACTCTCAGTCAAAGGGGAGGACCAAGGAACTCTAACCAAAGTTCCTTCCCCCCCCCCCCCCTTATCTGTTCCTCAATTTTATCCAGACTTCTATCGGCCCCATCCACCAGAGAGAGAGCCAAAGTTAATAGGAGGGTCTGGTGGTCAGTCAAGACAGCCATCCCTACACTGAAATCTAGAATGTAAGGGATAGCCCAACTTGAAACCATTATGTAATCAATAATACTTAGGCCATTGTGAGAAATAAAGATGACCTACCTCACCGGGTTCTTGCGAGGATGAACTAGGTAAAAGATTGTAAAGTGCTTTGAACACTGAAAGCACTAATAATAATAATTAATTGTTTATTTCTGCTTGACCAGGGTCATTGCAGAGCATTATGAAAAAAAAATACAAGGAAAAATGCAAGCAGATGAAAAATATATATATATATAAATTAATATATAGTTAAATAAACCATAAAAACAATCAACCCTCAATCGTTTACACTTACAAAAATTATAATTTAAAAAGGAAGACAGATAATTCAACAAGCTGCTTTGATACCTCTCTACCCATGCTATAAAAAGGGGGAAGCCAACCCCCGAGAGCAATCACTTATCGCCATGGGTCGCTGTACGCATAAAATGGACCACCGCTATGGTCACCTCCGAGGAACTACCCCCCAAAAGCAGATTCACATAAAAATTTTGGGGTCTACCTGGGAAGGGGGCGATCACCGGGGAAATGAACTTCAGCCCGGCTGTCTCATGGAGGGGACAGGCCAAAAACATATGTGCCAAAGACTCAACAACCTTTAGATGGAATTTGCACAGCCTTTGGGCTAGCGGGATCCCTTTGTATCTTCCCTCAACAATAGCCAGGGGAAAGTAATTTGTCCTTGCCAGCAGAAAAAACCTTCTGTCCTGAACGGACAGCCCATAATCCAAATATGGAGACAAAGTGGGCGCATCATTGGCCCATTGTAAATATAAGACCTGGGACCTCTGGTCTCCAATGGCTGACCTCCGATCTTGCCGGGCTACATCTGTCAGCCTTCTCAAAATCAGTCTTTTGGCTACACTGTAGCCCAAGGAGGCCAGGGAGGCCGGACAAAGACCCAACTCCCCGATCTTCAGATTGGTCGCTCTAAGCCAGTCATTTTGGAGACCTTTTCTCACAGCCAGGCCCACCAGGGGAGCAGCAATCCCATATAGCAACCTGAGCCAATAGCCCAATGCTGCACCCCAGATCTTCTCCAATACAGATGGAAGACCACATTCCATGGAGAGCACCAAGGAACTAATCCCCGGTGGGGCAGCCAGTAAGGAGTGAACAAATCCCGCTTGGACCCTTTCCAACCCTTTCTCTTTCCCCAGGGCCCATAAATGAGCCCCGTGAAAGCACTATATAAATGCTAAATACTAATTGGGGTGGATGGGTTTCATTGTGGTACCAGCCCCAAACACATTTTTTCCCTAATGTTGTACTATTGATTTCTGTGGGACAACTCATGAGTAAGTGCTCTTGGGACCTGTGTATAACAACCACAGTGCCATGACCCAGACAGATTTTGGAAGCAGTAATATTACTTACTACTTGTGTGTCAATAATTTCCTCCTTCATCAATGACAGAGAGTAACAATTGAGAATTTATTTTATTTTATTTTATTTATTTATTTATTTATTTATTTATTTATTTAATATTTTATATCCTGCCCCCTCCTGCTAAAGCAGCTTAGGGTGGCTAAAAAATTGCACATTATAAAAAAATATATAAAATACAATAATATAACAAGAATAAATATAAAAATAAAACCCAAGGTACTGCATACAAGAACAACCAAACCACAAAAAAACCCTCCCCAGCCTATAACCCCCACCCATACGCCAGGCAGAACAGTCATGTTTTACATTGACATCAAAAAGAGGAGAGGTCCAGGGCCATCCAGGTCTCCGCCGGAAGGGAGCTCCACAGCCTTTGTGTGGCCAACGAGAACACCTTCTCCATAGTTGCACCCCGGAAAACCTGGTGAACTTCAAGAAGGGCACTCCCTGATGACCACAGGGGCCGATGCAGAGCCCAGGGAGTGAGGCGGTCTCGCAGGTAGGATGGGCCCAGACTATGCAAGGCTTTATAGGTCAGCACCAACACCTTGAATCAGGCCCAGAAGACAATAGGCAGCCAGTGCAGAGAACAGAGCACTGGTGTTATGTGCTCCCAGAAGCCCTTCCCCATAAGGAGATGGGCCACCACATTCTGCACCAGCTTCAGTTTCTGAGACATCACCATGGGCAGCCCCGCATAGAGTGTGTTGCAATAGTCCAGTCTTTAGGTAATGAAAGCATAGATGATGGTGGCCAGATCAGAGTCTGAGACATACGGCCGAAGCCGCCTCACCGGATATAATGGGTGAAATGTGCTCCTCACCCCAGCCTCCACCTGGACATTCAGGCGGAGCTGGGAATCGAGGAGCACTCCCAGACTACGAACGTGAGGGACTAAGGAGGGACACACCACAACAGTGATGGGGGCCTCCACTCCCTTGCCCCTACCCACCAGCATCACCTCCGTCTTATCAGAATTCAGCTTCTGATGGCGCACCTTCATCCAATTCCCCACAACTGCCAAACACTTAATCACCGAGACTGCCAGGCCTGGGTCAGATAAAAATGAGAGGTAGAGTTCGGTCTCATCAGCATATTGATGGCACGGAACACCAAATCCTCTCACAACCTCACCCAGCAGCTGCATATACACGTTGAACAGGAGAGTGACAAAATAGAACCTTGCAGGACTCCACACGACAGGTTGTGGGGAGACGAAGAACAGTCCCCCAACACCACCCAATTAGTTCTCCCAGCCAGGAAGGAATGGAACCATTCAAGAACGGTTCCGCCCACCCCAGCTCGGTCCCACAAACGAGTCATCAACAACTCGTGGTCAACGGTATCAAAACCTGCAGACAAATCTAACAGAACCAGGAGAGATGACTGACCCTGGTCCATTTCACGGCAAAGGTCATTGGCCAAAGCCACAAGCACAGTCTTGGTGCCATAACCCGAACAAAAGCCAGACTGCAAAGGATCCAGAAAACCAATGTATCTCTAGATTATCCTGTAACTGCCGAGCCACAACCTGTTCAATAGCCTTCCTTAAAAAGGGAAGGTTAGAGACTGCCCAATAGCTGGTGAAGGAGTCGATGTCAAGCAATGGTTTTTTGAGCAGAGGTCATACCACTGCCTCTTTGAGGCATCCCAGAACTCTGCCCTCCCACAGGGAGGCATTGACCACCCCCACCAGCAACGGCTCCAACGGCTCCTGGCTTGCCTTAATGAGCCAGGACAGGCATGGGTCCAGTTCACAAGTAGTAGCTCTAACAGCCCCAGGAACATCATCTGCATGAGCAGGCAACACCCACCAAAACTGATTCCACAAAACTGGACCAGACAGGGCTTCCACAGCTCTCTGGTTCTCCTATTGCAATAAAATCAGCGTCGAAGTTATGGTGAATACAAGCAATTTTGTCCTCTAAGTAATCCAAAAATATGTCATTGCAGGCACTGGAAGATAGGGAGGATGGACTGACCAACCCCCTCACTACCCAGACAGCTCCGCTGGACAAGACTTCTCAGTCGCTTATGAGGGCAGCAAAAAACTGCTTTTTTGCTGCCTGCACCACCATGGCATAGGCTCTTAAACTGGCTCTGTGTTGCAATCTGTTGGCTTCAGCACGCAATTGGCCCCACCATCACTCCAACCACTGCCCTTCCTGCTTCAATAACTGCAAATCCTCTGTAAACCAAGGAGGCCTGCGGTGTCGATGCGGGACAAGCGGACACCTAGAAGCTGTGCGGTTGATGGCTTTGGTCAACAAGGTATTCCAAAAAGCAACGAGATCATCGAGCGAGCAGCCATCAAGATTGGGGGTAACTCCCCCAGAGCATTCCAGAAACACTCTGGTTCCATAAGTCTCCAGGGGCGAACCAACCGAACTGGTTACACACCTCTCCAGGGAGAGACATGCACCAGGAAACTGTCCTGTAGGAGGTAATGATCCATCCATGACAAGGGCACTGCTGACACCTCCCCCACCAACAGATCACCCACCTCAAGGCCGGTACAAAATATCAGGTCCAAGGTATGCCCCTCATCATGCGTCGGGCTGATGACTACTTGGGACAGGCCCATGGTTGCCATGGTGGCCATGAACTCACGTTCCACCCCTCCAAGACTAGTGTCAGCATGAACATTGAAGTCCCCCAAAACTAGCACCTTCGGGGACCACAATATCACCTCCGACACCAGCTCCACTAGAGCATGTAGGGAAGCTGCCATACAGGTAGGTGCACAGTATACCAGCAGCACTCCCAATCTGTCCCTGCCAAATCAATCACAAGGTGGAGGCCCTCAGTACCCGACACAACCTGCACCAGATACCTCCTAACGGACCATGATTCCCTAAAAATAATGGCATTGGCTACCCCAACTCTTTCGTCCCATCCCTCTGGCTATGGCTGTGACTGATGCTGCATGGAGTATACAACTGGAAGAAGGTCAGCCAAAATGGAGACCTATAGAGCATGGTTCAGATGATATACATTTATTAGGGAGCATCCAAAGGTTATGGCAGCTAAATTGAAAGACTTGGCCAGGAAATGGTTTAAACCTGAGTGGAGAAGTTCTGAGCAGATAATGGAGCAAGTGGTCTTGGACCAATATCTGAGTACTCTGCCTTCAGAGTTACAGTTGTGGGTATGTCGGCAACAGCCGGATGATGTAGATGAAGCTGTTGAAGCTACAGAGACCTTTCTGCTGACAGAAAAACTTAGCTCCTCCACAAACCGCTCTGGGGTATTTCCCCAAAGGGAAAAAGGTGGAGGGCAGGACAAACCTTCCAGGTACCCACAAAAAGGGGGAAAGGAGGGTAGACAGAAGGGTTATCCCTGCAAGGGTCCCCCAAAAAAAACGCAACAAGAGAGTGGGAACGATCAGGCCTCTAGATCTGGGCCTGAGATAGAGATTCCTGAGGATTCGGACAGAAACCGGGGAGATGTTAATAGAATTACAACTAGGGTTAGATGTTTCAGGTGTGGTGAGCTTGGTCACATCCAAAGGGAGTGTCCTTTTATGGCAACTGACCTCATCTGGGGTCTGTATGTGTTGACAGCTCAAAAAGCCACCCCTAGGGATGAACCAGACAGGTATGCTAGATGGATTACTATAGGGAACCATTCAGTGAGGACTCTATTTGCTTCCGGGTCTAATCAAACCCTAGTCAGAGCAGATTTAATACAACCTCACTGGATAAACCCCTCACATCGTTTAAAGTTACAATATGTCCATGGGGATAGGAAAGAATACCCTTTGCCTGGGTCCCAGTAAAATTAAAGGGGACTGCATACATGCTAAAGGTGTGAGTTATACCCAATTTACCCTGGCCAGCTATTATAGGGAGAGACTGGCCAACATTTCAACAGGAACATGTTCAACATGTTCCTCTTCCCTTCTCTCCGCCCACCACCACTAAAGTGCAAGCAGTCAGCCTCAGGACTTGCATTGCAAGCTGTGGTGGGAACATGCTAGTGAATGCACTGCTGCTTTCCCCACTGATGAACTGTAAAGCAGGGGACCCTAAGGGTGTGCATGTCATTTTCATTATTACAATAACGATTGCAATAACGAAAACAACAACCGAGAATAATGACTGACAATGATAATGAAAATGACAACTGAGAATACCAATACCAAAAACGATACCGAAAACGTCATTATCATTGTTGTTATTATTAGTGCTGTGGCAGTTGGGTTTTGGAGGGGAAATGTAGAGAGGGGAGGAGGGAGCAGATATCTCAGAGTCTTAACAGGGTTGAACTCTTGAACTGTGCCTGTGTTGGGAGGGGCGAGCAGTTCAGCAGTATCTGATGGATGTATCCCTGGCCAATGAGCAGCGCAAGCAGGCCCCAGCAGTCTCATGAGATTCTCTGCAATTGCTCAATGCCTGCCGCCTCCCACAACCAATCAGGGGGGCTCTGGGGGAGGGCACTGCAACCCTTTATAATGGGAGGGCCAGTTTTTTTCTCTCTGTTGTGTGAGAACTCTGCTTGTCCAGTTGTGTTTACAGAACTGTGGTGCTTGCACATAAAAAATCCTCCCTAGCCCTCATTGTATTATTTATTTATTTATTTATTTATTTGCTTATTAGGTATTCCCACTAAAACCTTTCCTTCCTCATACCCTACATTTTACCTTCTCCCTTTCCTTGCCCTTCTCCCCCCTGTACATTATATAGAGATAGGTAGTATAGATTAGATATAGATATATAGTATAGACATATAGATTACATTAGAATAGTTATATAGATAATAGATAGTTTTCCTTTCCCCTTCCCCTGTCTCCCTTAGATTTAGATAAATATTAGTTATGCACAGGAATCAATAATGATACTGATACCAAAAATAAAATATTTGTTTGAAATGGTATCGATAACGACTATCAATAACGATAACAAAAACAATAACAAATATCAATAACAAATGATAACGACAATGATAACAAGAACAAAAATGACATTGTCATTAATAACGATAACAAAAATGACATTTTTGAATAAGTAAAATGAAAACAAAAAACGAAAACAACATGGGGGCTTGGTGCACACCCCTAGAATCTAAGTACTTCCTTTCCCCTCCCCTGCAAAAGTTACAGGGCAGCACAGCACTCTTGACTAGGGTTGGCAAAATAAGTAAAGCCAGGTCTGAAACAGAGCAGGTTAAGACTCTGATAGTCCGTGCTGCTACAGCATCAAGACTTGGAACGAATATACAGCTGAGATTTGGAATTGTCCTTAACGGTCTGGAAAGCTGCACAAAACACACCATGCTGATCTCACAGTTAGTCGATAAAAGGACATTTTGAAGAAAAAAAATCACTTAATGCAAAATACCAGCTTGCAGGCTAGATCCATTTCAATGGTGACACATTCAGCCTCTCAAGATGCAAACAAGTAAACGCAGCAGTCCTTGATGGCCTAATTACTATGTATCACACAAGCATTGACTTCAGATGATAAGGCTTCCTGTTTATACATGCCACTAGCTGCATCAGTCACTGGGAAACAAGGAGAGGGTGGGATAGGGATTACAGATAGAAGTTTGTTTAAAAACAAATAATAACCTAGAGAAAACAGATCAGGCAAAATGACCAGTAGGAAAAAATGCTGGGCTGGGGTGGGGGAGAGATCTAATAACACTGTTTCTAGAAGATAAACATGGGCTAATAGGAACTGAAAAGTAAGTGCTGTTTCTGTGTTTTGCATGGCACGATTATATCAAAAGGACCTCCTTTGCTACAAGTACATAAGATGTGTTGCAACATTCCCTATCACCATAACTCCCAGATTCCTACCATCTTTGCTAAACTAATTGGTAGGTGAAAGAGATTCTGCCATAACAACAGAATGTGCTGCAGCAAGTTAGAATGCCATCCTCTCATGGGGTAGCACAGAGTAGCAGCAAGGGTGCAACTATCATTGAAATGAATGAGATTTGTACTCATGCTGTTAGCTTGTGTGCCATCCTGCCAGAGAAGGTCAAAAGAGGGGGGCAGGAATATGTGTCCTCAGCCTGTGGGAGGGAAAAGAACCCTGAAGTTGTAACATAAATTTATCCCATATGCTCAGACACCAGACTCCAGTGAGCATGAGTCAATGTGGTGTAGTGGTTAGGCGCACAGTCCTGGGACCAGGAGGTAAGGGGAAGCCCCCAGTTCAAGACTTGTCTTAGCTATGAACTTGCTGGGTGACTTTGGGCCCATCACAGATCTCTCAAGCTAGCCTATCTTGCAGGGTTGTTGTGACGATTACTCATTGAATTAATTAATTTAATGTTAATTGAGCCTAAGGGAAAGGGCGGGGTACAAATTTAAATAAATAAATACAGTTGTTGTAAAGATGGCAGGAGATGAGGCTTACAGCCTCTGGTTTGCTACAAATGGCTACTAAATGCCAGTTACTCCACCTAGGAAGCCTTTCTGCCTAAGACTACCTCCAATAAAAAACATTTCAAAGCAGCAGCATCCACATTAGTAGGGCAGAAGATATTGAAATTTGGAGGGCACAGTCTGTCTTAAATACTTGTACTGCACCTAACAAACTGCAATACTTGTACAGCACTAAGCAAAATCAGCACACAGGTTTATACTCTATGGCTGCTTTCCCATGACACTACTTGCGCAGCCTTTGGTGTCGCAGAAGCATGCGATATGCAAATGTAACACAGCTCCCATCTCATGGGAGAGTAGAAATTGCGGCTCACCCGCCGGCGAGCTCATGCATTAGACAGAGTAGGACTTCACTAACCTGTCCGATGTACGAGCTTGCCAGCGGGAAAGCTACACTTTCTCCTTTCCAAGAAGACAGGCGCTGTATTATATTTGAATAGTGCATGCTCCCACGGCACCAAAGACTGCTCATAGCATGGGAGCTTGTGTGGGAAGGGAGCTCGTGGGAAAGAAGCCTATGTGCTAGTTCAGTGGCTCTCAAAGTTTTTAGACTATGCCCCATTCCTTTTCCTTGTGGTACTTGACACGCAATCCCCAGGGCCACACATACCTTGCTCCTCTTTGCTTTCCCATTGAACCCTGTCTTCCCCAGCTTTTCCCCCTTTGTTCCCTCGCATGCTCCCCAACTCATATGCATACGTCTGTTGCTGTTGCCACTGTCGATATAACTCCCCTAGACCAGAGCAGCTGAATTGAGGACATTCCCAAAAAGGTGTCTTTATGACCACATCTGCAGCATGAAGTTTGATTGATGGCCACAACACCAGTCAGAGTTCATGTTCCCATATCTGTCAACATTTGCAGGTAGATTGATCTACTTCTTAGGTGCACAGAAAACTTCAATCTGTTCATAGTACAAATATGAACACTCTGTAGCGTCCTTCCTTCCTAGTAGTCTCTGTCTTTCTTTCTGTCTCTGCACTTTCTCTTAATTTACCTTCTCTCTTTCCTTCTATCATTTTCTCCCAGCTTACCTGTCAATCTTTTCTCAGTCTTCTTCTTTTTCATTTTCTCAATCTTGTTCTCTTCAATTTAGTTTCTTTTCCTCTTCTCTATTTTTGCCTTTCCGGTCTTTTTTTTTTCCCCTTTCTTTTTCCTTTCTTTTTTTTTTGGTCTCATATTCCCCTTTTTAAAATCATGGCAGGCAGCGGGACAGGGAGTGGTGGAGAGGTCCCCTGAGCACACTGCTCCTGGCTGCTGTGTACCAGCTCCTTACTCTGACAGAAGGAGCCCATATCAGCACAAAGAAGGCAACAGAACTAGGGATGGGTGAACAGATCACGGTTTGGGTTCGGGCATTTGGTTCTATCCGGTTCGGTTTGCCCATTCGGTTCGTTCGCTGCATTCGGCCGTTTGGTTCGGTCCTGTTTGGTTCAGTTCGGGTGTTCGGAAAAAGGCTCTCTGTGCGAGGAATGATGGCCCCAGACCCATGACAGTGGGTCCTGGGGATAGAGTGGCAGTTTCTAGGTATTGGCCAAAGTCCTCCCTGCCAGTAACTTGGCCCCAAAACCCTGACAGCGGGTCCTGAGGCTGGAGTGGCTGTTTCTTGATGCGGTGGAATGACATCGTCTCCGTGTGAGGAATGATGGCCCCAAACCCATGATGGTGGGTCCTGGGGCTAGGATGGCAGTTTCTAGGTATTGGCCACAGTCCTCCCTGCCTGTAACTTGGCCCCAGAACCCTGACAGCGGGTCCTGGGGCTGGAGTGGCTGTTTCTTGGTGCGGTGGAAAGACATTGCCTCCGTGCTAGGAATGATGGACCCAGACCCATGACGGTGAGTCCTGGGGCTAGAGTAGCAGCTTCTAGATACATATTGGCCACAGCCCTCCCTGCCTGTAACTTGGCCTCAGAATCCTGATGGCGGGTCCTGGGGCTGGAGTGGCTGTTTCTTGATGCTTTGGAAAATTGGCTCTCTGTGCGAGGAACGATGGCCCCGAACCCATGATGCTGGATCCTGGGGCTAGAGTGGAAACTTCTGGATATTGGCCACAGCCTTCCCCACCTGTAACTTGGCCCCAGAATCCTGACAGCGGGTCCTGGGGCTGGAGTGACTGTTCCTTGGTGTGTTGGAATGACATCGCCTCTGTGCGAGGAATGATAGCCCCAGACTCATGATGGTGGGTCCTGGGGCTAGAGTGGCAGCTTCTAGATACATATTGGCCACAGCCCTCCCTGCCAGTAACGTAGGCCCCAGAATCCTGATGGTGGGTTCTGGGACTGGAGTGGCTGTTTCTTTTTTTATATATATATATATCTACACTAAATCTAACTGCTATTAACTATTCTAAAACCTATTGAACTAAATGGAATAACCTAATAATATACTACAAAGGCCTTGTCCTACAAACACACTGTATCTCTATCAACTTCCCCTGGCCCTGGTCCACCTGTGCGGCACCCCATGCATGCACCATAGAGTTGCAGGCAGATTGCCCAACGCTCTAGGCTGGTGCTTGCAACTCTAAGATGTTCCTGGGGCAATGGCTGGTCAGGAGTTGAGCTGCAGTGTGGGTCAGCTGAGCAGACAGACAGCAGCTCCACTCTGGGATGGTGCCCTGGGTTTGGCTGGCCTGCTCTGCTGGCAGGTGCGTCAGAGCACTGCAAGCAGGGCTGCACCAGAGCAGGCTCAGCCTGCTCGGCTTCCACATCTGTTGGGTCACCTTCAGATGAACTGTGCAGCCGGGGGGTGAGGGGTGAAGTAGGCTGGCGCTGCTGCCTCCGGAGCTTCGGTCCATCTATTTACACCCATTGTGTGCTCCTGGCCCACGACTGAGAACTAAAGGAGGAAGCCCAGGTCCTGCTTGCTCTGGTCAAGGTCTTAGACTACAGCCATAACAGGTAGGGCAGTAGGTAGGGATGGGCGAACGCGGTTCGGAAGTTCGGAGTTCGTCCCAAACTCGGCCTGTTCGGACAACTGAACCCAAACCTGAGTCCGAACACAAACTGACCGAACCAAACTCAATTCCAAATGCCAAAATGACGGAACAGTTCGTTCAGTTTGGATCGCGTTCGGGTGAGTTCGAGTGGCTAAAACAACAAAAACGTGGTGTCACTGGAAGGCCAAGCATGACAGGGAGGGGGAGTCAGTGAGGAGCAGACTTCCAGGCACCAGGGTTGGAGATACTCGGAGTAGCAGCCAGCCTGCCCAATCACCATCCCTTTTCGCCTCAGACGACTGGCTTCGCAGTCTGCGATTGGCCACCGAGGCTGCACGGAGCCAATGGGGCTTGCGATGAGGCAAGAAACAAAACTGATTGCTTCGCCCCCCTTCCCAACACCTTCTATCTAGTCACTGTTCCCGAACAGCATGCGTTTCGGAAGGCTCCCTCTCTCCCAGCAGTTTTTGTTCCTTCCTATTCCTAATCCATTGCCATCCTCCTCCTATTTCACCCATCCAACCCATTTACCTCCATATTATCATTTATTTAGATTATATTAGATAGATTTAGGTGTTATTTTTTGTTTTTACATTACCCTGTGTTCCCTGTGTTCAATATTCCTTCCTCCCTCCCCCCTCCATTCAATCCTTTTCCCTCTCCCTCTTATTCCATCCCTCCTACAGAGGCAGGAAGAACCACCAGCATTTTAGATATTCCCCTCAGCTCAGCCAGGGCAGAGCAAGAGGTTTAGCGACTACACCCCTTCTTATATTTCATGGCAAGATACATGCTGTTCTCCTCATTCCATGGTCTGCTGGCGTGAGAACTGCTGACCTAACTTTCACCTGCATTGGCACTCCCCTAAGACCAATGCATACAGAGAAAGTCAAGTGTAGAAATGTCTCTGGAAACATTTGGAAAACCCACATTTACTCACCACAATTTAGAAGGGTTATAATTTCTGCAGTTTATCTCTAAGGAAGGATTTTGCTGTGTTGTAAATGGTAGCAGTAGGGTCTTGGGCCTGACCCTACTGAAGTGATTGGGAGCTTTGCTATTGACATCAGTTGAGTAGACTTCACCTCTAATCAGCAACTTCCACTTAATAATTTGTCCTGTAGTATATTGGAATTGCTCCTATTCCTGACTTTTAGTTCTCGTTCTTACTCAATATAAGTTGAAATAAATTCAGAAATACAGAAGAAAAAACATTAGTTGGGCTGGGCACATTTCCAAGTCAACACAGAAAAGTGGCAGGACATAATGCTGTAAATGAAGGGTGACTTTAGTCATCTAATGTATCTACATCAACTGTTTTGGCACTGTGGCTTTAAGTCCAACAAAGGCTTTATTTAACACCGTTTGTATATACAACTCTTTTTTTAAAAAAAAAGACCTAAATACAGGATACTATTTTATAGGGTCTTCATGAAGAGAGGGGGGGGAAATTCAACTATAGAAGCTCTCTATATTTAAAATCTTTGTTGGTCTTGCGTCTGCCAGTCTAGCAAGGCAGCCAATTTGGAATAGCACCTTGTATGAATACCACAGCCATCTCCAGATACTATTGGCACCTGCATCATTTAACAAGGCATAAAAATCCCAAAGTGCAAAACTCATCCATCTACAGTAGCACATTATGCAATACCTATTTGCACATGCTTTGCAAAACACCATAACCTTAAGTAGTAGCCTTGTACAACCCTTTTATTTACTGCAATTTGGAGAGCAGTTTCTTCTGATCCCCACAGTCTAACTTGCATTATATGTAGAACAGGGTCTAAGACCTTTTTTTTTTTTTGTTAAGGCATTTGGCAGGCAGGAATAGGGTTGGTGGGGGTTTGGGATAGGAGTGTGAGGGGGTGTTTGGGGAGGGGGTTGTGGTGGGATTGGGGAGGAGGGAGGGAAAAGTTTGTGGGGCTGGGTTTTTAATGTTTTATATGCATTGTTTTTATTTGTTTAGTAAGCTGCCCTGAGCCTTTTGGGAAGGGCAGGGTAGAAACTGAAATAAATACAATAAAATAAATAAATTTTCATTCTGAATCAAAATTTCAATAAATGTTGGGGATTTGAAGTTTGAACTTTTCATTCACATTTTCAGTCTCTCCTGGAACCTTGTCCTGATGGTGGCTACCTGTGCTCGGATACTACACAGTGTTAGGGATCTCGCCATCGTGCCTAAAGTTAACAGACAATCAGGCTTTTGCTCTAGCAGGCCCCTTAGTGTGGAACTCGCTCCTTCTCGATATTTGCCTCAGTTCCTCCCTCTTCACCCTTAAAAAGCACCCAAAGACTTTTTCATTCTCCAGATGCTTTTAGAAAAACCATTACCAGTTCCCTTTGGTCTACCTTTTTCTTCCTCTTTAACTTCCCCTTTTAAACAACTTTAAATGAATTTTACATGGATTTTAATTTTTTTTTATTACATCTTTTATTGTATTTTGTGAAGTGCCTGAACATCATTTGTCAGGGGCCATTATGTAAAAAAAATTATCATCAATCATCATCATCATCATCATTTATTGTGTTCCCTTCCAGCTAACTGTCTCTCTCATTTGCCAAGAAGAGGCAAAGCTCAGAGGACAAGCTCATCTTAGGGCTATCCCAGGCAGAAAAGGAACAGTACTGCGTGGATTTACCTTGGCCCTGGGTTCCAGGTATAATGGCTGTACCTGGAATTAGCTAGCCAAGAAACCCAGCCCTGTTAAAGGCTGCAGCCTGGAGGGAGGTTGGCAACCTAAAGGAAGCAATGCAAAATACACTGGGAACTGTACTGTACCCCTGTCTTCTTACAAATAAAGAGCATGGGATGAGGGATCTGTTGTGGTGTTTTTTGAAAGCAAGGAGGCAGGAAATCTGGAGGGAGGGAGTTCCACACTGTGAGGCATACCACAGCAGGGGAATTCACAATGGACTACGTGAATTCACCATGTATATCTGTATAATCTAGGTCAGTGGTGGGAAACCATTTTCCTCCCAGCAGCCAATCTCCAAGGGCCTCATAGAAGTTGGAGTCCCCCTATCCACGTGTGCATCTCTGCTCCCTTCTCCTTAGCCTGCTCTTTCAGTGCTTGGGAGTAGGAACTGAATCCATGGTGAAGATCCAGGAACTGGAAAGGGTCCACATAAAATCTAGTTGTGGGACTTATTTGCCCCCCCCCCCAGGCCTGTCGTTCCCCACCACTGCAGAGCTGACTGACCAAGTGCTTTTGTATTTGTGGGTATTATTCATATTTTTGGGTAGCTGTCTAAATATCCAAATAATATCTGCAACCAAGACACTTGACTGGATATTTCCTTTTGGATTCTCCAATTTTTCTAGTCTTTTTTCCCAGTCATTTTGGTTCAGATACTCAGTTATTTAAATGAATATTCAAATTAAAATGCCTGGGGGGAAATTATGAACCAACCCAGAAAACGGAATGCATATCTGAATGAGATAGGGATGGGTAATGGTTTGTATCCTCTCTGTAGGAAGCTCTTTGAAGCAGGTGAAATCAAATACGAGATTCACAGTGGATGATCGTTTCAACTCTAGCTTTAGGCTTGTTTCTCTTCCTAATTAGTACAGGCAAGTGTTGCATTCTAGCTATTTCATTTAGGCATCTGTTGCCCTTCCTTCCTTTTCGAATACTTTGCTGAAGGCAAAGGTTGTATATTATATCTGCAGCTAGAGGTGAATTTGCCTTGAAAACCAACAAATTGTTTTCTACAGAGTAATTTTGCTCCAACTAGTAGTTGAGTCTTTGTTCAATTAAGAAATTATAGGTGCAATCCTCCATCCATTGAAGTCAATCAATTATTGGTTTTAATGGTAGAGCATTGCATCCCACATCTGTTGTGAGACTGGAGAGCAGTTACAACCTCAGCACAGAAGGGTGCTCTATTATTCAGTTGGAAATGGTTCTCGTGCTATTGTAAGTCAATTTTTGGAGAGGGTTTTGTTTGGGATTTTTCCTCCTCATGCAGGTGTGGAATGAATAATATCAAGGCCACAGAGCCCATTTGGTGTTTTTATACAAAATGAGATATTTTCCTGTGTTGTTAGCATACAGCAGAATGCTGCCTATCTTTGAGAGTGCTGACTGTATTTCCATGAACAATAATGGTGTAATGTTTATCATATCATTCATTCTACAGGAAAGCATATGGCTATTTAAGGCTTTTTTCATCCTTAGAAAGCCTTCAAGTGTAAATGTGGTTTTAAAAGGAAGAAGTTAGAAATAGAGGAGTGATTGAAGGTCTTGGAGATTAAGTTTAACAGATCTAGTGAGTAAAGGAATCAAAAAGAAGGATGGGGGAGGGGACGGGACACAACAGATTTTCATTGATTTGCTGCTTGTTCCTTCTTGTATTTACATACAGCTGTAATTCCATATCAGAACTAAACCTCTACCTGCTACATCACACAGGAATCTATGAGTTCTAATTAGGAATGGCTTAGATAAAAGGTCAATGCAACAGTGCAAAATAATATACCAGCAGGAGATTCAATTCCAAACCTATGATGCCTTCAGACTTCAAAAGCAAGAGGATCTGTGAGGAAGATTCCCATTTTCCAGTCCCCCCCCATTATTCTAACACACACCAAATTCAAACATATGTTGTCCCTACTCATCCTGGTTTGCAGCACATGCCTGAAACTTTTTCTTTCAAGACCATTGCTTTCTCTGGAGTGACTTCTACAGCCTCCCCAACACTGTGGCCATGGCTCACAGTCAGGCAACTCTCAGCACCACTACCTCCAGTGTTCCAAATCAGGCACTCTCCACTTACCTATCCACCTGTCAAAGGTGCATTCCCTAGAGCGAGGAAGAGACCAAGGCCTTCATCACTCTTGGGGGAGGGATGGGACTGGTGAAGTGCTACAGGCATGAGATGGTGTTTCATGAGATCTCTCCCCAGATGGTGCAGCAGGGATACATCAGGGACATGAACCAGTGCTGGCAGTGGGTCAAGGATTTGAGATGCAGATATAAAGAGACCTGAGACAACAACTGCACCTCTATTGCTCTATTATGAGCTGCTGGGCTGGTTCCTGTGCATAGATGGAGTCATCATGGCATCCCGCCTGGATGGCTGTGCCTTTAAGCAGGGGTCAGAAATGGATGGATACGGTTCCCGCACTACCCTTTCCCACTGCAACCACTCTCATTCCAACCGCTCCTGCTCCCCCATGGAATCCACAACCACTGGTGGAAATACCTCTGTGCCTGTCCCCACCCTGGAGCCAGCAGAGGTTGACACAGACATTGTGACTCTCACAGTCTACACCCATAAGCTGGAGAGCCAGCCCCTCTTTGAGGAGCCACTGGAGGTGCTCGTCATGGGTATGGAGAACCCAGAAGCCAACTTTTATTGAGGATACAGAGAAGAATGGTAAATTAATGCACCGGGGGGTGGGGGACTGTTTCCATTTACAGAGCTACATGGTACAGGCTACTGTTTCCTGATATCTAATTATGTGGTTTTTCTCTTTACTGTGTTGACAGGTGGACAGGAGAGCGTGGGGGAGCAGCTGGATAATCCATGGGACACAGTAGCGCCAGATGGAAATGGTAGATGCAGGGACTAGGTGGGAAGGAACCATGATGGGCTCGTGGGCTGGAGGGGGGAAGGCACCATGGCAGGACAGTGTGCTGGTGGCAGGGTGGAAGCCAAAAAGACAGGCAGAGGGGTGGGAGATGGCACAAGGATGGTACTTGGTTTCTGTAAGTTTTTCATTCCTTTCAGGGCTGGCCTTACCACGGAGCAGCTAGGGGTGGCTGCCCAGGGCCCTGTGCTTGGGGGGGGGGGTGCGCCCTGCGGTACCTTGACTTGATTCTTTTTAAAAAATCGGGTCAGGTCGGGCCGGGTGGCTGGGTGGGGTGGAGAGAGAGAAGGGGCATGCAGGGCCTGGCCAGTTGGCCTGACCTATGTAGCACTGGCAGCGGGGCCCCTCGGCCTCCTCCACAGGACCCCACCCCCACCATCCTGTCCCAAGTAAAGACCAACCCCCACACCAAGCCTACCTATCCAGTAGTCAGTCCTCAGTCACGGAGTCACGCTCCTCCTCCTGGCGGGTGTGCCTCCAGCCAGGATCCGTCCATGTGACCTGCCTGGCCCCACCTTCTCTCTCCCTCCAGGAAGTTGCTTAAACTTCCTGGAGGGAGAGAACCCGTGACTCCAACTCACTCACAGCGTGCGGAGCAGGCAAGCAGCAGCAGGTTGTTGCTGCTTCTGGCTGACTTGCTTCGGACCGGTGGAGAGCAAGCAGAGGAGCGATTCGGGTGGCGGAGCAGAGGACTCGGAGCAGCGGAGCAGGCAGCAGCGATCCAGGGACTCAGTGTGGCAGATCAATCAATCAATCAATCAATCAATCAATCAAAAGCTTTATTGATGTAACCAAAGTCATAGTCATAACAAACAAACATAAATATAAACACAAAGCCCACACAAATTCAACAAAACACAACCACTACAGTCCAAATAAAAATAAAACAATACAATATAACTAGTTAATACAATTAAAATATCCTCTAAAGCAATTTAAACCCAAAAAACAACTTCCTCCTGACAAATGCCTGGGATAAAAATACAATAACTTGACTGGTAATCTCGTCCCTCCCATCTGCTAATGCCAGCTCAACCAGGGCATTCTGAATCCAGCTTGTATATTTGGAGAAAAATTTCCCCAACAATTTCCCCCTCAAATCATCATACAATCTGCAGGAACATAGAACATGGGCGGTTGTTTCAGCCTCCAAAAAATCAAAAGGACATAGCCTATCAAGGAAGGGGATGGAATCAAATCTGCCCTCCAAAACCTTGGAGGGGAGAGCATTAAACCATGCAGACATAAAAAGCCATTTTGCACTAGCCGAAACCAGTAAACTAAAATAAGAGGCCATAACATCCATTGGGGGTGCCCAGAGCAAATAGCTGCTCACATGAAGGGATTGGCAACGCTATTCCAGTTCTCCTGATGATCAACATCTCGCCATCTCAATAGCATCTCGCGTGAAGCAACCTGGAAGGTTTTGGCACAGAGATAGTCTTGTGACAGCCCCAGGATCATTAGATGGTCTTCCACTTTCACCGCCCAACTGCTATAAAAGAGGTCGTCCCCCCAAAAGGTGAACAAACCCCCCAACCCTGGTGACATGACCCTGAGCCACAACTTACGTGCAGCCCGCCAGGCTTTAAAGGACCAGGTACGCTGGCCCAATTCAAGCCGAAGGGCAGCATTTGGAGTACCTCCCAGGGCTTTAGTTAGCATATGCAAGAACTTTGATTGAATACGATCCAAGAACTGTGGACTAAGTGGAGCCCAAAGCTCTGCACAGAACAAAAACTGTGCACCCGCCTTGGTGTTAAAAACCTCCAAAGCCAATTTAATCTCCAGTCCTCCAGAATAAACAAAAAAAATTTGAATTGCCAAGGCCACTCTTTTTGCCCCACACTCAGCGCCTCTAAAATGATGCTGCCAGTGTGGCAGATCAGAGAGGCAGTGGGCTGGAGGTGACAGGAGCAGAGGAGCAGCAGCGGAGGAGCAGGTGGCAGTGCAGTGGCGGACCCGGTGGAGGAGAGGCACGGTGGACCCAGTGTGGGATGGACCCGGCGTGGGATGGACCTGGCTGGAGCAGAGCGGAATGGGACCCCGAGGCAGAGCCGCGGAGGCGGAGCCGCGGGGAGCCGCGGAGGCGGAGCGAGCCGCGGAGGCGGAGCCGCGTGGGACAGACCCGGCTGGAGTGGAGGCGGAGCGGCGTGGGATCCTGAGGCAGAGCAGTGGGAGATGACCCCAAGGTTAGGCAGAGTAGCGTGGGACCTCAAGGCGAGGTGACAGCAGCGGCGTGGGAGTCGGGAGCAGCAGGCAGCGGCGCAGCAGCAGCGGGCGGCAACAGTCGGAGGAGGGAGAGGTGAGAGGGACCCATTTTTGGTAAGTCTTCAGGGCCCACGGGGTTGAGGGGGTGGTGGTGAGGCCTGCCGCCTGCCTGGGCTGGCCCTGATGGAGCGGCCGACAAGGCCTAGCGGTGGGTGGGGGAAGGGAAACTGCAGAGCCCGGTAGCTGCGAGGCCTGCATGGGGGGGCTGTGGGGTCCAGTGAGGCCTAGCTGGATGGTGGGGGGCCCAGCAGGGCCTGGCCTCATCATAAGGCCTCGCAGTGGGGGGGCGGGGAGGGGCCTGGTCTTGCGGTGAGGCCTGGCGGTGGGTGGAAGGGGGCCCAGCGAGGCCTAACCTCAAGGTGTGGGCATTTGAGCTTGAATGGGGGGGGTGAAAGAGAGAGAGAGAGAGGTGAAAGGGTGTTTGTGAGCTTGAATGGGGGTGTGTGAGAGAGAGAGAAGAGAGGTTGAATGGGTGTGTGTGTGAAAGAGAGAGAAGTGAAAGGGTGTGTGTGAGCTTGAATGGGTGTGTGTGTGAAAGACAGAGAGGTGAAAGTGTGTGTGGGAGTTTGAATGGGTGTGTGTGTGAGAGAGGTGAGAGCATGTGTGAGATAGAGTGAATGAATGTGTATGAGAGAATAAATGTGAGTGAGAGGTGTGTGTAAGAGAGAGAAGGGTGTGTGTGTGGGTGAGTGTGTGTGCACGAGAAGCAGTTGCTCCCTCTACCCCACTCCCCTTCCCATGGTTGTCCCCTCTCGCCCCGCGATGGCTGCCCCTACTCCCCCATGGCTGCTGGAGGGGGAAAGGGAGCCACCCCCCTGCCCAAGGAGAGGCCCAGCAGAATGTTCCTGCTGTCCCCTCTTGCCTAGCAACCTAAGCCTGCCAGCCTTGAACTGACCTCCAGCCCTCCCAGAAGACCCAGGCCCAGCAGCAGCTGAGACAAGAGCCACCCAGCCAATACCTCTTCCTCCTCTTTCCTGATGTGAGCTCATTTGTGCTGCTGCTGCATCCCTCTGTGGGGCTTTGGGAGTAGAGTGGGGCCATCTGGGGGAAGGTTTGGGAAGGGGCTGGAGGGTGCTGTAATCGTGGGGGAGTTGTTTGTTATGTTTAACTGGTTTTTCAGTGCTTTGATGCTTGAGATTCTAAATCCAATAACTGGAAAGGGGTCACACTGACAAAGTCTTGCTGAGAGCTGTGTTTGGCTGCTCTGGGCCTGAGGTTCAGTTTCTCATCCCTGTTTTCATGGGGGGTGCTGTGGCTGTGTGGGGGGGGGTTGTTTGATCTATGTTTGATCAGCTGGATCTACGTTTGAACGCCTGTGTTGGGAGTGTAATAGGAATATACTCAAGAGAAGGAGGGTTCCGGCCATGGATAATCTGTCCCTATCCATTGTGTGCATGCCCTCCAGTGTTTTAAATAAGAGTCTTTGCCTTTTAACCATATCTGTGTCCTGGGCTCCCTCTCATCTAAACCAGATTTAAATGTTCTTTGGAGCACATTGTACTGACAAGTTAAAAATAACTTATATGACAATTCTCTGATTGTCAAAGGGAAGTGGGCAGGGCCTTGGAAAATGGGAGGGGCCACAGGAAAGTTGGAGGAACCATGGGAAAGTGGGCGGGCTGTGGAAAGTGCATGGAGCTGAGGGGGCCCCGCATTTTGTGTTGCTGGGCCCCACAATTTCTAAGGCCAATCCTGATTCCTTTACAGTGAACACAGGAGGAGCACCACGTGCCACAGAGACCCCGCGGCAGCAACGTCCCCAGCAGCAGCATAGACCAGATAGGTACTCATTCCCACTTCCCTTATGGCTGGTAGAGTGTTGTAAATTGGGTGGGAAGGGTGGCTGTTACGTTGGGCAGGAAGGGACAAAAACACTGTGGTGGGAAAGTGGGTGGGGCAGTCTGAACTAATGGCTTTTCTTGTTGCCTTGCTAAAGGTCTGCCAGCACAACGGCCATAGACCGAACCCCCTGCAACAAGTGCCCAGCAGAACCAGGACCTGCAGGTCTGCAACGAGTGGCACAGGGAGAATTTGGCAAAGAAGCTGCTTGGGGAGCAGGCAGTCAGGATCTGGGCCGCCATTAATGGCATGGCCTGGGAGCACAGACAGCTTGTGCAGTACAATGCAAGGCCCTGGCTGCTGAGGCACATCTGGACCCCTGGGCCCACCTCCGGCAGCAATTTGAGCAGTCAGACAGCATGCTCAAGAAGGTGAGCAAGGAAATGGGGGGAGATGCAGGCACAGACTCAAATCAGTCTGTCCCAATCCATCCAACTCCAGACCTCCCTGCTTGAGCATGTTGCTGCTGCAACTGCGAGCATTGTTTCTCAGGAGCAGGCGCCCTTTGCCAATTACCATTGACACCTCACACCCCCACATTTGGATCCCACTCACCCTGGTTTCCTCAACAATCCAACCCCCAAAGAATAGCATCCAAGCTCTATTCACCCTGCATGCGTGCCAGTCGACAGCTCATGGGCCAGGCACACACACGCACACACCCGATCATTCCAGCATGCCTCCTGAAAACACTCTGGCACAGGCAGATCCACAGGGGAGGAGAAGGAAGATCAGGAAAATGTCCCATCACCCATCCCACCAGCCAAGCAAGAGCACCCAGCTGCCTCCAAAAGGGGCAGGCAGAGGAAGAAATAAATACATAAATAAAAGTAATTAAAGTAAAAGATTTAAATAGTTAAAACACACTAGTTAAAAACATTATTTAATGTTTATATTGGAATTTATTGGCTAAATAAAGTTATTTCATTTTCATAATCAATGGTTTCCGTGCTTCTTCCATGCTTCTTCTGGGAAAGGAGGGGTGGCTGGTGCTATGTTAATGGGATATGGGGAGTCCACTGGCCATGCACATGAGGGCAGGCGCATCCTTGGGGGGCAGTGGAGAATGGTGGTATGGCATAGCGTTAAGCCGCTTTGGGGGTAGGGGAATTTCAAGCAGTCACACTTTTTTTTGGGGGGGGGAATCCCATAGTAGCTGCCAGCATGTCTGTGCCTATGCCCTACCCAGCTAGCCTACTAATGCCAAGAGGAAACACAGAGGTTCAAGTCAGCCACTGACTAACCTGAAAATGTCAATAGGGAATGCAAAGGGAAAGGAAAGGGCAGGGAATAATATTGGGGGTGGGGGGGAGGCAAGGTGGGAAAGTATGCCATCCTGGTGCTGGGGGCGGGGGGACTGGATGGGCCAGAGGAAAAAACAGTGACACACTGGAAATATGTTTAAAGGCTTTATTGATAAACCAAAAACCTGGACAGGATTGGGATTCCTGTTATTGATGAAGTCCGGCCCCCTCTGGTCAGTCAGGTTTACAACTGATTCAGATCTGGCCACTGCCATCCATGCTTTCATAGCTTCAAGGTCAGATTATTACAATGCACTCTACGTGGGACTGCCCTTGATCTCATCTCATCTCTCATCTCATCTTTAATTTATACCCCGCACTCTCCCAACCAAAGTCGGCTCGAGGCGGCTCACATCAATAATAAATACAATATTAGGGTTTTTATCCCACGCAGGGGAAACCCAACACTAAATACATCATAATACTGTTTGGAGACTGCAGCTGGTGCAGAATGTTTCAGCTCACCTCCTTTTGGGGGAAGGGTGCCAGGGGCACATTACACCGGCGCTCTGAAGTAGGGCTGAAGTGGCATGCCGCTGCGGTAACTTTTTCCAACGGAAAAAGCTCTTCTGCAATGAATGGCATGATGCGATAGAGACATTCATTCCGCTAATTTCATTCCACTAATTCTGCCATTCCGCTACTTTCATTCTGTTACTTCCAAAGACTGCGAAAATAGCGGAATAATGTTTTTTCTGACAGTTTCTATCTTCCACAATTTCCATCAGCACTGCAAAGTAGCAAAAAATGCGTGTTCCAACAGTTTCCGCGATTGTTCCGACAGTTTCTGCGATTATTCGGACAGTTTCCAAATTAGCGGAATGCCGGCAGAATTAGCAGAATACCGGCGGCAAAGCTGCGGAACGTCATGGGCAATTCTACAATTGTGGAATGAAATAGCAGAACGGAAAAAGGAGTTACCGCTTCAGCCCTACTCTGAAGTCTGCACTGGCTTCCTATAGCTTTCCATGCACAATTCAAAGTGCTGGTTTTGACGTTTAAAGCCCTAAATGGTCTGGACTTCACGTATCTGAAAGGTCACCTTTTCTTCTATGCCCATTTTGCAACCCCTATCCCCATTTGCAACCAGGCGCACCTCCTTGTGGGTACCGTCCATTAACCATTATTCATACAACAAGAGGCCGCAGGGGGGCACTCTCCATTGCTGCCCCATTGCTAGGGGTGGAACTATTGGTATGAGATTAATCAGATAATCCTGATAATGACTGGTATTGAATTAATCTGATAATACCAATACTTGTTGGTATCGGAATTCTGGATTTTTAACATTGCCGTCTTTACCGGATTTGTTACATCACCGCCATTTAACAAAAAGCCACAATGTAAAACAAAAACAAAAACAGTAAAATCAGCAATGTTAAAAATCCGATATTCAGATACCGATAAATCCAGTATCGGGAGATCCGATACCGGTAAACCTGGTAATCTCCCTGGAGTCCCACCCCTACCCATTGCTATGGAACTCCCTTCACCCAGAGATTCATCTGAGACCAGGCCTAAGTGTGTTCCAGAGGCGGTGTAAAACCTTTCTGTTTGAAAAAGCATTTGATAGGTGGGGATTGGGGTAGGGTTGTGGGGGTTGGATATGGGGAATGGGAGGGTTGTGGAGTGTGTGAGAGGGTTGGAGGGTAGGAGGGGGGTTGTATTGGTTTTTATGTTTTTATGACCTGCCCTGGTAAAGGGTGACATCATAAATGTAACTTAATTCATTAATTCATTAAATAAATAAGTTAAACTGTCATTAAACTCATTAAACTGTCACTGATGGTGACTGTTGTGGCCTAACTCTCTGGTTATGCTCTGCTGCACTTGGTTGAGCTGGTCCTGGAACAGGGACACTGGCTCGCTGAAGCTAACTGCCAGGCAGTTCTACAACAGGACCCCACTGGTCTCACAGATGTTGTGGAGAACAGCAGTGGCAGTTGTTAGCAGAAGAACTGTCTCTAGCTGGAAATCAATCCTTGCAGCAATTGAACTCCAGCACTGCTTGAAAATCTCTCTCCAGAACAAAGTAGGTGGCGCTGAACTGATGGTTAAAATAACATTGCTCTGGGTTGTGGACAATGCTGTAGGTCTTCATAAGCCATGGTTCAGTGGGTAGGCAGGGTCCCGGAGAACAACAGGCTTCATGAGCACCCTCTCAATGCATATTTCAGTGGTGGGTCCAAAGTCTCCAGTGTAGTGGGGCTGACAGAAGATGTGGGCACCGTGGTTCTTCCCCAACCACCTGGCCAGCACATCAACAAACCAGGCACGGTTGCACACTATTATTATTATTATTATTTTATTATAAGCATTTATATAGCATCAGCAATGTACCTGGAGTTTTACAAATAATAAGATAGACACGGTCCCTGCCCAGGGGCTTACATTCTAAAGACAGGGGGAGGGGAGAAGGGAAGGGGAACAGAGTGAGAGACAAGGGATGTGAGATTCATGAGGATCCGAAAGCTCAGGTACACGTTCTTGGCTTGGTTGCAGTAAATTGGGAGTTTGCAGATAACAGGTGCTTAGCAGGAGTTAGGAAGGGCGGAGCAGAAGAGATGGATTTTGAGGAGGAACTTGAAGGTGTGGAGAGTGGGAGCCAGGTGGATGTGGGCAGGGAGGGAGTTCCAGACGTGCAGGGCAGCAAGGGAGAAGGGACGAAAGCAATTGGGGAGCAGGGGAGGCATGGGAGGGTGAGGGAGGGGATGGAGGAGGAGCAGAGTGCTGGAGCAGAGGTTCAGAGAGAGATCAGGGCGAGAGGGAGGGGGGAGTGAGGTTGTGAAGGACTTTGTAGGTGAATACAAGGAGCTTGTGCAGAATGCGCTCAGGAACAGGGAGCCAGTGGAGAGAGGAGAGGAGAGGCTGCACGTGGTCAAAGCGACAGGCTAGGTAGATGATCCTGGCAGCAGAGTTTTGAACAGAGATAAGGGAAGAAAGGTGAGAGTGGGGAAGGCCAGTGAGGAGGAGGTTATAATAATTGAGGCGTGAGATGACTAGGGCGTGGATGACAGTTTTTGCAGAGGAGACAGACAGAAAAGGGCGGATCTTGGCAATGTTGTGGAGGGAGAAGCAGCAGAATTTGGCCACCGAGTCAATATAGGGTTTGAATTTCTGGGTATATGCTAAAATAGTGAGCAGGTTTAGGCACAAAGCGATAAAGTCACAAGTAATCAGGAAAGTTACTGACTTCGAGAGGGTGATGTATGGGGACCAGGGATGGAGACATAACATTTCAAAAATATATAGAGTGCTGCAATCGATAATACACTTACCTGACCTTGATTCATCGGAGAATGACATGCAAAAGAAAATTGAAAAAAAAGAAATGAACATTGTTTTGCTAAATATGAGCAAACTGTCAGATTCTTTATCAGTATTAGAACCACAGGTCAAAGTGATATACAGGATGTACCTCATCCCCCACAGACTAAATAAAATGAACAATGCCTATCCTTTGGATTGCTGGCAGGGGTGTGGAGGGGAGGGGAAATGGCTCCACTGCTGGTGGGAGTACCCACATATACAAGACTTTTGGGACAAAGTATGGAACCAAATGAACAATGTGGCACGATGCGAAATTCCAAAGAAACCTGAAACGGCACTGCTGGCCATCTTCCCGGATTTACAAATAATTCCAGAAAGGATACTAGCTTGTCAACAACTAAGGCTGGCAGCCGTACACACAATAGTGTGTAACTGGAAATCAAGAAAAAAGCCCTCCTACAAGAAATGGATACAAAGAATCTGGCATGCCATCACCATGGAGCGAGTACAAGCAGAAATCCGTCAGGAACTAGAGAACTTCTATGCTGTCTGGACTAATGTATGGAACCTCTTACAGCAGGAAATTAATATGGACCAACCTAAAATGTCAATTTGTTTAACCGAGATTTAATTACTGTTAAGTGTTAAATGGGTAGTAGTTGAAAAGTAACACACTGTATTATCTTGAGGCTGGGACCGCAGCTGTAGCCCAGGTCCTAATCCAGAATATGATAATGATGTATTGGTGTGTAAATAATTTGAAAAAACACAATAAAAATATTATTAAAAAAAACAATATAGGGTTTGAAGGTAAGGTGCGAGTCAAAGATGAAGCCCAAGCTGCGGGTTTGGGGGACAGAGAGGATGGAGACCCCGTCACTGGTAATTGACAGGGAAGAGGGAGAAGAAGGATTTGGAGGGAAGATCAGAAGTTCAGTTTTTGCCATGTTCAGTTTGAGTTGGCATTGAGACATCCAGGCGGAGATATCAGAGAGAGAGTTGGTGATACGAGCTTGAACAGAGGGGGAAAGAGAAGGAGTGGAGAGATAGAGTTGAGTGTCATCAACATATAGGTGGTATTGGAAGTCATGGGAGGCAATGAGTTTGCCTAGGGATTGGGTGTAAATAGAGAAGAGTAGAGGGCCAAGGACAGAGCCTTGGGGAACCCCGACCGAGAGGGGTAGGGAAGAGGAGGGGGAGGAGCTAGGGCCTGGAGAACCATGGAAAAGAACCCCTTGCAGTTCAAATAATTGTCCTTACTATGGGGTGGGCAGTTGATGGCAATTTTGCTCCCATCAATCAACCCGATACAGTTCAGGAAGCCCGCCTGCTGAAAGCCATCCATCACCTCTGTGGGGTCAACTAACTGCACCACCCAGTCCAGCACCATTTCCACAATCAGGGTGCAAACCTCAATAAGTATGCTGCCCACCATGGAGGTTCCAATACTGAACTGTTGGGCAACATAGCAGCAGTAATCTGGAGTGGCAAGCTTCCAAATGGCGATGGCCATGTGCTTCTCAACAGGGATGGGCAACTACATCAACATTCTCTGTTTATCTAGTCATGCCCTAAGAATTTCAGCTATCTGCAGGACTAGACGATGGGGCATCCTGGAGTTTGAGATCCACTAGACATCTCTCCACAAGGACAGCCTGTTCTGCTACCAGTCTGCGCTTTTCTTCTTCACCCAGACCAGTCTCTCAGTGGGTACAGCCACACACAGGGTGTTGGTAACTGAAGCTGCGTCTCCTGACAGGTACTGCTCAGCATGCATCAGGTTCCCTTGCAGGGCTTCAGTGCCCCCCACCCCACCCCACCCTCCCAGCACAGTTCGTTGTTGCTGGAGGAAAGCAAGTGCACAATGCCAATGCCAGAACAGCCTTTGCGTTGTAGTGCACCCCACTATCCCAGCCACAGAACAAGTGAGAGCCCATCGGTGCCTTGCAATCTGATCACACCAACAAGAGCAGAAGGCATGCATCTGCTGGATTGCTCAAAGGTTCTGCTCAGCAGTGGTAATGAAGGCCTGGAGCGTGATAGCGATCACCATAAAGCTCTCCACATGCGTCTCCATGAACTCTGCAGACTATGTGCCAAATATTTTGAACAGTTTAAAGAGCTGGGAGACTGCCTACATTGGCTGCACCCCGTAAGTGAGCAACTACACCATTGGCCATGCGTCATCACAGGACAGGATGTGCACCTAGCTATTGGCAACAATTGATTGGAAAGTTTTTTGTAAAGCTGAGTGTGTTTGAGTGCTGCACTTGCACTGCTAATGACATGCCAGTGCACATGCCAAGTCATGTAAAGATGTTACAGACATTAGCACCATGGAAGCATGGAATCTTTTTAATTGGGGCGGGAGGAAGTACTGAATATTAAGAACTGAGCTGGATGGGGGAATCTGCAAAGCAGTGACAGCCACTGTACTTGCAATGTATGTGGGAGCAGAGCTGCCCATTGGTTAAGAGTAACTCATTTTCTTATCTTTTGAAAGTAACAGTTTTTGCTTGCAACAAGCATGAGGGGTCATAATGCCACAAAAAGCATTTCCTGAAGGTTGTTTGCCAGGGAAAATACAATGGCTTTGGCTTTTGTCTGTGGGTCCTGAGGCCACTTTGGATATGGGGCGCACAGAGGTTGGGGGATGATGGATACCCTGGTCTTTGCTGAGACATTTGGGTGAGACCTGATGATGTGCAGAGAGAACTGTCAGACCCATTCTCCGAGACCGAGACAACCTATGTGTGCATAGAGTGGCACATGCACATAATGAGGTATTATGTGTGCATGATGGAGTGCAGACTTCGTGCAACCCTGATGCAGTTCAAAGTTCAACAGAATGGAAGAGTGTGAGCCCCAGACAAGATGAGAGAGTGGAATGCACTTGGGACCATGACTTTACTGGACATTTGTGCACTGCCAAAAGTAAGAAAGTCAGTAACAGAGGCTGGGTTTTCACTGCACTGTTGGAAAAGGATACCACAAGGAGTGCCTTAATCAGATGGCAGAACTGAATCTCTTTGGGGGAACAAAAGTGACTTGAGGTACAGGGAATGTGAAACCACTGGTGGAGAACTTCTTTCCCTATATGAGGTTTGGGCACTTCAAGAGGTGTAGAGCGCCCCTACAAGTGGGGATGTTTTTGGCCCCGACTGTATGGTAACATAGAAGATGCTAGAGAGAGGGTACAAGAGGTGCATGTTTGACTGGAGGTTTTGTGCAAACTGAGAGGAATTTCCAACATCATAGCAGCCAAGACCCCAATAAAACTGTGTACTGCTACCTACCCATACATCACTGTGAGCAGTGGATGTGAGAGATCAGGTTGGGAATATGCAAAGACTGATTGCTTTCAATTTCAATGTTTACTTCCATTTTCAATTTTCACTATGGGCGCTCAATAAAGTATTTGATTTGCTCAATAAACTCAGTATTATGTGCATAGCAACCAGTTAGTTACAGTCACCAAGTACTAGCAGGTATAAACCCAGGTATGAACCTCTGTGGTTGGGCAGGGACAGCCTCCAGAAGTCATAGCTCAAAAGAAAGAAACAGCTGGGGTGCCTTCTTGGTCCCATGGTTCACTGCAGCTCTGAGTCACAACAGGAGGGTGCGATACTGTGTGGGGTTGGTAGGTGGGATGTGGCAGAGAAGAACGCCTGCCCCTGTATTAGGTTTGTCTCCACTAAACCTGTTAGTGAGGACTGAGTGGGGACTTCCTGGCTGCAAAAGAAATACATGCCGGGTACTGCCCGTTTATTAGACTCTATATACTAAACATGTGAGAAAGGTATGCAAGGACCGAACCTGGACTCCAGTGCGGTACTGTCTTGTTTGTTAACATCCATAGTAAGAGCTGAGCCTGTAGGGGTGAGTTGGGAGTACAGTCAAGATCAAACCAAAAGGCAGGTGAGAAGCCAGAGAATAAATGCTGAGTCAGAAACCCATAGCCAGAGACCAGATAGTAAGGAGAGCGAGTTTCAGGACAGGACTCAGGAGGCAGGATCATGTCTATGTTGGGTCAAGTCAGGAGGAAGGCTACAGCAAAGCAGCCACAGACAGGAGACAATATGGGTAGCTGAGCGAAGCAGAACAGGATGCAGGATACAGGCAATGGACTAGAGTATGTCAGGAGCACAGAGCAGGGTAAGAACAAGACTAGAAGTAAAGTAGAGACAGAGGGCAAGAGCAAAGTAGGTGTGCAAACATGCACCACAGTCCAGGATTACTAACCAACAGCCATCGTGTTGCAAGGACACTTTCTGTGACCCCTGTAACTCTCATATAATCCCAGGCAGCCAATGACAGGACAACCTGCCCGACCAATCATGACTAGGATTCATCTACAATCTAGGGAATGATCCTGCTTTACTTCTGCTGATCTGCAATGGTGGTCCTCTTGTCAGAGGACACACCTGGACTCCCAGAAGTTTTGATTTAAGTATGGCAGGGCCTTACATAATGAAAGCACTGACAAGTTTCTGAAATGTTTGTATTTTCATGCTGCACACTTTCATATGCCTGATCATTTGCTTTATTAAGATCAGCTTTCTTTTCACCAGACTATGTTATAACAAAGGTGTCAACTTTAGCTTCCTAGGAGAAGGATACAGGGTGGTAAGATGTAATTTAAGCTAGTGGAGTAGGAGGCCTCAGGAATTGCTCAGTAAACACCCCAAGCACCAAGTTTGCAAGGACAAATAGATCTTGAAGAAAGCAGAATAGGCAGTATAAGCAGAATGGCACAGAGAACAGCACCCACTGTAACTTTTGAATCAACAAAAAATGACTCTGCTTACCCATCAGACATACTCCCACAGGTAATAGGGAAGCAGTGAGGCTTTCAAAGGGTATGCAGTCTTGTTTAAGATCTTTGTACTGGAGACAGGTTTCTCTTTTGATGTTACTGCACAAATGGTTCCTATGGCCTCAGCATAGTTGCTCATGGAGTAAGGCACTGTACAATATGGATAAGGATGCCAGAGTCGGGAACTTTGTGGATTTGTTGCTCACAGTCAAAGGAATCCATGTCTAAAAAAATTCCCATCAGTCCACAGCCAGCGTGGAAAGTTTTGCCCAATAGTTTCAACATCAGCCATCTTTTTGTTTTGCACAATGATGTTGAAACCACCATCCCTGTCTGTACAGTTTTGCTATAAACAAAAGCAGGTTTTGTAAAATACCTTTACTATGGAGCAAACGCTAAACAAGTTACTGTACATCCACATGGAGAGGGGGGTGAAGATCAAAGGGTAAATACCATTTCATGCAACCTGTTTTTCCAGGATAAAACTTACCCAACCGCTCAGTTGCTCAACACCAGCCACCAAGTGGAGACTTACAGCAGAGGGTCAAATGGAGCATTCTCAGGATTCTGGAGGTTAAAAGAGAGAAATGTATTGAGGCAGGGATCAACACTCGTCTTTTGTGCTTCTCTACTTTTGGATCTTTTAGTTCCATTGGAGACAATATAAGGCACACTTTATTTTCCCAGTTATTTTGGGACCAACAACAATAGGTATATATGCCTGTGACATTTGGATACAGATCTAACTTTTGTACCTATCTTTATTTTGGACAGGAGACACTAAACCTGCAAGCAGCAGGTCCAGGGCAGGCCCCAACAAAAACTGTGAGTTGCCGGCCCCTGGTTCCATCTCCCCCTGTTGGAGGAGGGGGTGGGGCCGGCACTCCAGAGGGGCCAAAGGCAGCTGGTGGCCCAGCTGCGCCACAGGCAGCACGCCTAAGGGCAGCGCCGGGGAAACCCTTGGCGAGGCCAGGGGTGGGGGGGAAGGGTTATTGTGATTGGGGTAGTGGGGTTTTATTGGAGTTTATGGGGGGAAAGTGTGTTAGTTATAAATGGGGAGACAGGGGTTAAAACGGAAAGTTTTGAAGTGGGTGGGGTAGGGGGGGTTGGTGTCTGGGATGCCCCTCTGTAGCAGAGGGGGCAGGGGAGTTGGGAATGGAGGGAAGTTGGCAGCCGGGGGGTTTGGGGAGAGATGCTGTGGAGG
>QEPC01005786.1:424614-455342 GCA_003113815.1 Sphenodon punctatus
AAGGCTGCCTTCCGTCAGCTTTATCTGGTGCAGAGGCTGTGTCCATATATTTCCAGACCCGACCTGGCCACCCTCATCCATGCCTTCGTCACCTCGAGGCTGGACTACTGCAACGCGCTCTATGTGGTGCTTCCCTTGATGCTGGTTCGGAGGCTGCAGGTGGTGCAGAACATGGCGGCTCGTCTCCTGACGTGGACGAGCTGACGGGAACACATCACTCCCGTGCTCTGCGCACTGCACTGGCTGCCTATAGTGTACCGAGTCAGATTCAAGGTGTTGGTCTTGGCCTATAAAGCCCTACACTGTCTTGGCCCTTCATACCATAGGGTCACCTCACCTTACGCGCCCCTGAGCAACCCCTTAGGTCTGCCTGGGGTGCCTTCTTGGAGGTCCCCCATGTAAAGTGGGGGGCCACAATGGAGAGGGTGTTCTCGGTGGCCGGGCCACGATTATGGAACTCCCTCCCGGAGGAAGTCCATCTGGCCCCAAGTCTGATGGCCTTTCGTTGGGCCCGTAAAACCTGGCTGTTCTCCCAGGCCTTCGGAGGAGGGGAGGGGGGTTTGGGATAAAGGTTTGTGAGGGGTGGTTGTTTTTAGGTGAATTTTTAGATGTTTTAAATTTCTGTGTTTTTGTTATTCTGTCTATTGTTGCTTTCATGTTGTAAGTCACCCCCTCCCCCGCCCCCCAGATGCCATGGGCATGAGGGGGCGGCTAAGAAATGCAAATAAATAAATAGACAAACAAACCTGTGGCTATTCAGCTGCCTAAAACACCATATAATAGTCCTTTTAATCACACAAGTTCCTCTTTGAATTCGAGTAAAGTTTTGTGTGTCAGGATGTTACAATGAGAAAAAAAAAAAATTAAACCAAACCAAACATGCATATCTGTATTCATGCAAACATAAGAGACAGCAGTTATTGGGTAAAAGCCAAACTAATCTTGTCCTGCTAAAAGGCTTCTTCTAATGTCAGATTTTTAGTGAAGACTAGGGGCACTTTCCCACATTACTGTCCGCACACAATTTGCATTCCGGGAAAGAATCCGGGGGAACAAAACATGTGCAGGGTTTGTTACATGGAACCTTCCCCCTGCATTATTGCTGGTGATCCTGCGGAGGATTGCAAACCTGGATTTCCCTACTCTGTAATCCCCTGTAGGATTGTCGCCAAAAATGTGCAAAGGGTGGTCCCACATTACAAACCCCATCCATGCTTTGCCAAACAGATGCTTTCTCAGAGGCAAATCATGCGCAGACAGTAACGTCGGAAAGTGCCCTCTGACTTTTGGGGGGTAAATCATTTCTGTTCGACCAAAAGTAAACACCTCCTGCATTCCAGGAATAGAGTTACCCCAGAATACAGGGAGTGGTGCATATGTTCCAAGGTGCTCCACAGTAAAATATCCAGGGACACTCTTATATTTTTATTTAATTTAATTTATTTATTATTTTATTTTCAAACTTTTACTACCCCGCCACTCCTGCCACAGGCAGCTCGGGACGGCTTACAAATGCTCATATTAAAATCATAAAATACAACATAAATACAATAAAAACAATATAGAAACAATCACAACTGACGGAGCTAAAAAGAACATACCCCAACCCAATCCCCATCCATCACCCCCACCAAAAGCATGGCGGAACAGCCAGGTCTTACACTGTCGTCAAAAGGAGAGAAGGTCCTATTGTAGAGTTAGCTTTCTGTTGAATAACACACAGAAGAAGTTTCTTCAAAACAGAACTTTTCTAAGAACTCAGAAGACATGTTTCCTACTGCACCAGATGATGGGTCCTCCATCAAGCAAAAATAGGTACCCACTGGTAGATTTTCGGTCCAAATGGTCTCCAGCCCAATCTGCGTCCACGTACCCTATCAGGTCTGACACAGAAGTTGCTGGGAGCCATAGCTTGAGGTGCACAGTCCCTTTCAAGTACCGTAAGACCCTCTTCACTGCATTCCAATCCCTTTGGGTTGGGGCTGAGACTTATCTACACAGTATACCTGTTGCCACCGCAATGTCAGGCCTTGTGATTGTGGCAATGTACAAGAGCTTTCCTATCACCTTTCTATATTGCTATTTGTCTGGCAGCAATAAGCTCGATTCTTTGATCTCCTTTGGGTAGCTGGTTTCCATAGGGGTATTTGCTGCCTTTGCACGACCCATGCCAAAACTTTCTATCATCTCTTCTATTGCCTGTCTTTGGTTGAGAAGATAGCTTCTGTCATTTTCTCTTACAATTTGTCTTCCAAGGTAGTGTGTTCTGTTACCCAGGTCCTTAGTTTCAAAGTCCTGATTTAGAGCTCTCATTGTTTCACACTCGTCCCCTTCTTGCTCAAAGCATACAATAAGGTCATAAACATAAATTAATACAAAGATCCACCTGCCCCTTAGTCTCTTTGTGTATAAGCAGGGATCTGCTTTGCTCCTGGTAAAATTTTCCCTCATGAGCACCTTGTTTATTTTAGTGTTCCACGCTCTGGCGGCCTGCTTAAGCCCATATATGCTTTTGTGCAGTTTGCATACAAGATCCGGCCTTTCAATGTCTGCAAACCCCGGTGGTTGGTCCATGTAAATATCTTCCTTCAACTCACCATTTAGGAATGCTGTTTTCATGTCCATGTGCTTGACTTGCATTCCTCTTCTGGCAGCTATACTTAACAATGTTCTGATTGTAGTGTGCTTAACTACAGGTGCAAATGTTTCATCGTAGTCTTCTCTGTACTTCTGGGAGTATCCTTTTGCGACAAGTCGGGCCTTGTACCGTTCAATATTTCCCTGTGCATTGTACTTTATTTTAAATGTCCATTTACAACCTATAGTCTTTCTCCCTGTGGACAGTGGAGTAAGTGTCCACGTCGCATTGTCCTGCATGGACTTTACTTCTTCTTCAGCTGCTCTTACCAATTTTTCTGCTTCCCCTTCTGACATCTGCGAGATGTCCTCCCAGGATGCTGGCTCTGACAATTTACTGCTGACTTTGTAGGACAGACGATTGGGGGGAATGCCTTTGTTAGACCTCATGGAGTGCCTTGGTTCAGCATCAGCAGCCGGCTGTGTCTGTTCCTGCACTTCTGTTACATTTGTGCCGATTTTGACTATTTGTTCAGAGGATTGCTCCCTTTCAGTGGTTTCATCCATGGTTGATTGTTCTCCTTCACCTGAACCTTGGAGAGTCATCACACTGTCACTTGAGTTTTCCACAAAGGTCACACTGTTACTAATGGTTATTATGTCTGTGCGTGGATCCAGGATGCTGTAACCTTTGGAATGCTCACTGTATCCTACGAGGATGCCTTCCACTTCTCTGTTTTGCAGTTTGGTACATTTCTTCTCTGGAATATATGCGTACATCTTAATTCCAAATACTCTGATGTGGCCCACACTAGGTTTTTGACCATGCCACAGTTCATATGGAGTTTTCCTCACTGTTCTAGAATACAGATGATTTTGTAGGTAGGTAGCAGCAACTGCTGCTTTGCCCCAGTATCTTTCTGGTAGTCCAGAGTCTGTTAAACATGCATCTAACCATTTCGATTAGCATTCTGTTTTTCTTTTCAGCTGTTCCGTTCTGCTCAGGTGTATATGGCACTGTCTTTTGGTGCTCAATTCCATGGAGTCTCAGGAAGTTCTCTACTTCCTTTCCTGTGAACTCACCTCCATTGTCAGTCTGCAGTGTCTTTGGTCTGCGCTGGAACTTGTTGCTTGTCATGGTCACATAGTCCTGAAGTTTGTTGAATACTTCATCTTTACTCTTCATGATGTACGTGATCATGTACCTTGAATCGTCGTCAATGAAAGTTACCATATACCGGTTGCTTCCTAGCATGGGAACCTTCATTGGTCCACAGATGTTGCTGTATACAAGATCAAGTGGTTTCGTGGCTCTATTCTGACTCTTCTTAGGAAGCATAGTCCTTGTGACTTTGGCTTTGATGCAACAGTAGCATTTCATGAACACGGGACATGTTGATACCTTAAGGTCTTTGGTCAACTGCTGTCTGTGCATTTCCTTGATACTGTCTGGGTGTCTATGTCCCATGTGTCTATGCCACAGGTGGATGCAGTCATCATGTGGCTTGTGCGCAGTGAGATTTGCCTGTTCTTTCATTGTGCTCAGATGGTACAGGTGCTCATCTGCAGTGGCTCTGGCCAGTACTTTTGTCCCACTTTGAATTCTGCCTTCATCTCCCTGGAAATGGATGGTGAGCCCCCTTGCTGCCAGGCGCCTCACGGACAGGAGTCCCCCTTCTAAGTTGGGCACACAGAGCACATCTTTCATGGGTATGGTCAGTGTGCCTCCCCGTGACTGGTTGCAGTACAGGAATCCTTGTCCAATTCCTTCCACGTTGATGCTTCTCCCATCTACAAGGTAGATCCTTTCTTTACTGCTCAGAACCAGTCCTGTGAAGAATCCTTTATTGCTAGTCATGTGGTTCGTTGCCCCGGAGTCTACACAACAATTTTGGGATGAGTTCTCTTGCATTGGTCTGAAGCACCCACGCCATTGTTGAGCGACTGTGTTGCTGTTTGTGACTTTAGCCCTCTGCTTAGGTGTTCGTGGAGACAGTTTCTGCTGTTATGCTTTCCATATATAGCAGTCTTTCTTTAAATGCCCCTCCTTTTTGCATCTGAAGCATACTCTGGTTTCCCTCTTAGGAGCTTTGTCTGAGGTTTTCAGTGCAGTCTCATTACCCTGCTTTAGATCATTCTGCAGGTTCTCCTTTCTGCGCTGGAATTCATCCGCAAGTCTACCTTTAACAAATTCCAGCTTCAGTTCAGCCTCTGGCCTTGTCTCCAGGGCATTGATGAGGGCACTGTAAGATTCAGGCAGGCTGCAGAGGAGTAGGGCTACCACATGGCTGTCCTTTATATCTTCTCCAATGCCGCGCAGCTGTGCCACTACTTCCAACATGGCATTTATATGCTCCTGCATTTCACTTTCTTTGCCAAGCCTCATTTTGTATAGTTTCCTCAGTAGAAACAGTTTGCTATTCAGGCTAGTTCTCTCATGCAAGTTTTGCAATGCAATCCACATGCCTCTTGCTGTGGTCTCACTTCTTATATGGATTAGCTGGTCATCTTCTACCAATAAACTTATTGTAGCCTTTGCTAACCTGTCCTTTTTATCCCATTCCTCGTGATTTGCTGCTGGTCTGTTCGTGGTAATCACCTCCCATAGATCATCTTTAGACAGCAGCATTTCCACTTTAAACTTCCACAATTGGTAGTTTACATTGTTCAGCTTTCCTACTGAAAGTCTGAGCTCTGAGCTGCTTGCCATACTTGCTTCCCTCCCTTTCCCCTTCTGGGATTTAGGCCTTCTTACTCACAGTCAGTAGGCCTCTCTGTCTGGGTTTTTTCTTTCACAGTCTGCACTCCTTCTGGGCTGCTTCTAGTCTTCAAAATTGCCTTGAAGATGTCCTGGGCCCATAACCTATTGTAGAGTTAGCTTTCTGTTGAATAACACACAGCAGAAGTTTCTTCAAAACAGAACTTTACTAAGAACTCAGAAGACATGCTTCCATACTGTACAGACTGCATGGGACAAGATGGAGGACAAAGAGAGGAGAAGAGAGGAGACAAGGAGAGAGAAAAAAACCCTGTTTCATTCCTGACCTTCTCCCTACTGGACAAGCCCCATATTAAGCTTGCAGGGCTTGCAATGTGCTTTTACTTGTGACTGTTGCACAATCCAACAGGTCCGGGGCTAGACGGACCTCCACCAGGAGGGAGTTCCATGGCCTAGGACCCGTAGCAATGCACCTACATTGATTACTTCCAAAAGGTTACTCTCCACCAACAATTACCACACAGTAGTGTTGGAGACACCACTCCGAAATACACACCATCTCCGCTATCACTTCAAGTACCAGCATTTAGTTTAGCCACAGTCACCACAGTTAGTCTAGGGCTACACTGGACCCAATGCAGCCCCATAACATGTATTTTTCATAAGCATCACCTGTTAAAGGGGAGGTATGGTAGCCCTAGACTAACTGCTGTAACTGTGGGTCAACTAAATGTTGGCACTTGAAGTGGCTCATATTTCAGATGATGTATTTAACATTTATTAATGTACTATGAAAAATACCTTTTGTGCATGTTGTAAATTATGAGGACAGCATAATTGTGACTCAGATCATCTCTCCTTTAATTGAGACAGCCATTCATTTGGGATATTCTTTAAATTTCCTGAGACATCCCCAAAAACCCAACTTTTACTGGGTTAGCACCTATCAGAATCTCACTGCAGAATGGTATTTTGTGCAAAGCAAGAGTCAGGGCCAGACCAAGGGTCATAGTCTGCACAGGCATCAGTCAAGGCAGAGTAGTGTAGGCAAGTGTGTGGTTAAGAGCAAAGCCAGGTCAGAAGCAGTGGCAATGCAAGGGGTGTCAATGCCTGAGGGAAGGCAGAAGCTCATGGTAAAGGAATACACAGATCAGAAGCTAGATAGTCAGTTCTGAGGCACAGTGGAAGGCAGAGGCAGGTACAGTAAGGCAGAAAACAGGGACCAGGAATAGGAACCAGAAACAGGAGAAACCAAGGTGAAGGGGCAGGGACATAGAGAAGCTAGAAGGTGCACTATAGTACAGGCCAAGTCACTAGCCAGCAGCTGTTACAAAGCAATGGTGATGCCCATGGAGTTATATACAGTGTCCCAATCAATCAGAATACAGGTCTGTCCTGGTCAGTCAAAGCCACAGAGGGCAGTGTTGGTGAGGCCTAAGAGCAGGAATTCGTACTTCATTGTAGAAGCAGATGGTTGTTAGAGGTATATTTTGGTAGGTAAGTGGCCCTGGCAGAAATATGTCTGAATCATATTAGACTACAGATGCTATGTAGTCAAGGCATCTGTCTTGGGCAGATTCAAACCCAAGTGTCTTGAGGGCACCCAGGTTGTCTCCAATCTAAGTGTCGTAGCTAACATTCCAATAACCTATTAGCTTATTGGAAATTATCTCCATAGGAGTTAAAGTAATAGAATTTCCAGCCAAAGAACAGAATTCTCACTATGCAGCAAAAAAAAATAATGTAAATGTGATGGTTAGTTCTTGTTTTGTTTTGAAATATTCATGCAGAAATTTCTGTTCTCTCACACACATTTTTTACAGAAGGTAAAATTTTCTAAAGCAACTAAGCATCCAAGTAGTTTCACTGAAAGCATATGTTTAAGTGCTTTGCACATTGATTAAGTGTTTTGCTAAATTAGAACCTAAAGATTTTGCGTACAGCCACACGAGCTGCCTTGGGCAGCCTTTCTCCACTTCATGCAGCCTTACCACACAATGCACTGAATTATGTGGCTAGCGACCATTAGACTTCAGCCTGCCATGGGGTGAGCAGCTGGCTGCTATGCGTTGCATGCTCAGGAAAAATACAAGGATGCAGCGTGTGGCAGACTTACTCAAAATGGGGTAAGGCTGCCCAAGGCACGGCACCTCATCTGCCCCACTGAATTGCAAGATTTTCTGCAGGGCTTTGAGTTGCAGCTGCTCAACCCAATTCCACGCAGCCACATCACGGCTGGGGGCAGGATAGTAGTTGGGCCGGGGGAGGCAGGGCAGGGCCAAGCACTCACTCATGTAGCCGGCACCTCAGCCCACCCTGCACCATGGCAGGAGGTCCGACAATGGGCTGCCTGGCTTCCCAGCAGGGAGGTGGTGACTGTCTGCCCTGCTCCCCACACTGGCTCTGCAGTGTGACACCTGGGCATGCCTGACACTGGCCATGTGGAGATCATACGCTCCACAGTCTGAATGTGAATTTATGAATGTGGTTGCTAAAAAACTGTTCACATTACACTAAAATGTGGAGAAACGTTTGGCCATCGAGTTTCTAAAAAGTAAACAATTTCCTATCAAAGTTTATTTATAGTGAGCACTTCAGATAATGTTGTTAATTTTTGGCTCAGTTTCTTTATTTTATGGAGTAAATGTATAGAAAAACTCATTCACTTTGCCAGTCCTTTGGGGAGGTTTTCATGACTGGGCTTATATAACAGCAACTGAAGATAGAAACAAAATATTATTTAACAAGAGTTTAAATGACAACATAAAGAGTAACTGTTGGCTGAGTGTTGATTCAGACATATTTTTGCCAGGGATACTTCCCTGCCAAAATACACCTCCAACAACCATACATAAATTTTATTTTTCATAAATAACCACTAAATGGTTGAATAAATAGAGTAAACTGTGGGTGACTGTACTTTATAATGAATATCTGTTGAAGCAATAGTAACAAATAACTTGCACAAACTGCAAGTCATTTCCACCATGTCTGGCTTATTGGTTGTTGGCAAACCAAATTATGTTGGAACACATCAGTGGTTTCCCATGGAGAAAAGGCAACATCCTTGCTACATCAACTTTTACACTCCTGAAGCATTCTTCTTGTTTGTACATTCAGACTTTTGGCTTTGGAAATCTGACAACATAAAAAGGAATAGACAGGGCCCTCTACTTATTGACCCAGAAAGTCCCTGTGGTAAGATTGTTCCCTGTACCCAGCCCAAAACATAAACACATAAAACCTACTTAATAGGAAGGCAGTGTGGAATGGGGGAAATGGGAGTCAGAAACGTAACACTAACTTTCTGGGTGTTTCTGGTCAAGTATCTTATTCCCTTCTGAGGTGCAACAGAAGGGAAGGTCCAGAGGTCTGAGCACCTCTCCTTACTTGTACCCTCCAACACCTGAGAGCACATTTCCCCTGTCCTTCCTACTCCTATTCCTCACACCACCCAACTGCACACCTCCAGCTTCTGTTTGCTTCCCAGTGGGGTTGAGGGATGATGTGTGTCATGGGGGAAAGGAGAGCAAATGTGATGAGTGTTCTAGGAAGCAAACACAGCCTGGAAGGGTACAGGGAGAAGGAAGCCACCAAGAGATCACCCACCCCAAGATTCTCTTGTTTGTGTCTCTGATCCTTCCAGATCTCAGTCTCCCCCTATGCACAATAGGGACACTGATATCTAGTGGGTGGAGAGGTCTAGAGAAATTTAATGGATTGGATTAATGTTTGTGAAACATGTTTCAGTTTTGGTAGGAAAGGCATAGGCAACAAGAATTAATTCATTACAAAATCTTACTTCTTACAGTTGCAAAAAATGCTGTACAAGGCACTTTTAAAATCAGTAGGAATTTAAAGTTAGGCATAGTCACTTTCTATTCAAACGTCAGTCCAAAATCATGAGATTGTCTTAAAAATCAGAAGTTTAACCAAACAAATATTCACATTGTTTGTTTTTTATTTGCCTTCTGGCTTTGGGGCAATGTATTCATGTTGTGAAGCTTGTCTCCCCAAACATAAGGGCTATAAAATGAGTGTTTATTTTTAGGAAAAGAGTAAGGCTCTCCCAAACATAATTCTAGAACCTGGGACTTTAAGAGGAAAAGGTTAATATCTTGTGAATCTATCGGAGGGCGGCAGCTTACTCCAACATAGTACCTTGAAGACTGCTGCGGAATAAGTGGTTTCAAAACTTGCAGCCTAACTGCACCATAAAATATCATGTGAAATTGCTAGGATTGCCAGCAATTGTACACTCCACTGCTCAAGGCTAGTTGTGGTGAATTCAAAGGGTCTATTATTGCATCAGTGAAGTCAGGAAGGGCCCTGTGCAGCCCAAAGCTTGCACACTCTCACCAACAGAAGATGGTCCAATAAAAAAGGTCATCCAAACTATTTCATCTCCATTACTTATACTTGGGACCAATGTGGCAACCATAATCTGTCTAGACTGAAATCAGTGGCAGTTCTGACATTGGGACTAATCCCAAGCCCCGCAGACCAACGTGGGCATCACACATGGTGTGCACGCATGCACATATGCGCAAGTTGAACGCAACCCTGGCATAGGGTCTGTGGGGTTTGAAATTGTGGCCATTAACTTCAGTAGGAGCAGGATGAGGCCATGACAATGATGGTCCTGATCAGGATCAGCATTATCACAGGGTGCCTCAGGATGACTAACCCGGGCACCTCTCTTTCTGGGGCCACTGCAGTAGTCCTGGATTTCACCATGGTATGGGGCGGGGGGGCCTCACTGACTTCCAGCAGGACCCCAAACATGGCCACCATTAGGGGCCTGTGGAGAGTGGCCCCATATTTTATCTTTGCCCTGGGCCATGCCAATTCTAAAGCCAGCCCTGGTCCTGATCCTTTATGGCACTCATGTCTGGCTGCAAGATTCTCAGCTACTATTCATTCTTCCCAATGGAAAGAGTACAATCAGCACATCACAAGATCAGACCCTCATAGTTATACTACAAGACCTGCTTAGAAAAGTCATAATAGAGCCTGTCCACAGTCCATTTCAGTCTTTACAGTGGGGACCATTCATTAAACTTTCTTTGCATAGATCACCCTGGCCCCCTTCAGAAAGCAGCCCTGTAATTTTCTAGGTGCAAAATCAGTTTTATTTTTATGCTTTCTTGGACCACATATGTATTTAGGCAAATGCTGATTTCATAGCTATGCACATGCAAGCGGCATTTTATGTCTCTTCTAAGTATGGACACATTTACAAATGCAGTTTCCCTAAGATGTCATACACTGCAGTTTGATCATCCAGTGTGCAGTCAAAGAAAAAAAGAGGAGAAACTTTTGTTTTTCTTTTCAAGAATAGGGGAAAAGACAGGCTTATCTCTGGGAAAACAGAGCCTTTAATTAAAGGATGAAGTGAAGACTGATCAAATAGTATCCAGAATTCCAGAAATGCTTAGATACTGAGGTGGTAAATACTAGGATATTCTAAAACAGTGGGCTAAATTCACCCATGGGGTAACTGAACTGATTTCACTGGTGTTACACCAGACAGGAATTTAGTCTATTGGCTCTGAAATCCTATAATGTCTAGGACTGCTTTATTTAATTCCTCCAGCTCTCCCTTGATGTATCTAAATAATAGAGACACCCATAAATACTACTGGCATTTCTGCATCTTGGTTGCCAATGTATTTTTGTTCCTGCCTCTTTCCCTCTGAACTTATCTCTATCAACATTTGGTCACTCAGAGAACTGTAGTACAACTATGCTATAAGGTTCAGGCTGACCTGACTCAGTAGTTCAAGATTAAGTGTACCATTTCTTTCATGCTTCTCAAAGTAATTGCTTTAGCTCGACCCAGAAAGTTGTTGCTTCTACCATTCCAGGATGACATGATACCTTCCACCTTTGTTTAGTTGTCCTTAGCAGATCCCAATAGCCTTACTCAGAATGGCAGGACAATCCACCACCATTTAAAGTCAATGGGCATTTTGCCATTAAAGCCACTGGCAAAACGCCCATTGACTTTAATGGTGGAGGATTGTCCTGTGGGTAGTTTAATTGACATGGGCTATTTGCAGTGACAAAGTCTGGCTGCAAATTAGCAGTAATGTCCAGTGCAATCTAAAACTCTCAAACATACTTAGCCACACATTGTTGCTGTTATGAGATTATGGTATTTTAGGATTGCCAGTTCATTAATTAAAGTTTGGGTAACTTAATGGAAGTTGTATGCTAAAGAAATCAAGAAATTGAGCTCTGTGGGTGCAGTCTTCTGGCTATGTAGCACTGGTGCTAGCACTTTGTGAGGCATGTGTCCATTGAAGTGAAAAAAGTGCTATGGATTAGTGCCAGATCTAAACAGCCATAGGACCGCGCCATGTATCAGCTATTGTGCAGATTATTATTATTATTATTATTATTAACAAACATTTATATAGTGCCAGCAGTGTACCTGGCACTTTACAAAGTAATAAAATAGACACGGTCCCCACAATACTGGTTTTGCTTACCTCAAATCCGATAACATCACCCTTAAACTAAATTGACAGATTTTCCCTTGTATACTTAAAAACTCAGTCTGCATAATAGCTCCCCATTCTACCTGTCTCGTGTAGAAATTGCCAAAATGTGCTACATTTAGTTACAATTTTGTTCTATGAAGTAATATCCACATGGGATTGAACAGAAACCATTACATTTATTTTACTTAGGACTGTATATGTGATGTGTGACCCAATATGTAATAAACTAAGGCTATATAAACAAAACAGAACAGCCAACTAATATTTATAGAAGAGACTAATTAGCCAAAAAATCAAAAGACCCTCTAATTCATTCCTTTGGCTTTTCTGGGTCACAATTGGAGTGAACTCATCAGGCAATACACCCAGATAAATCTAGAATATTATGTCTACTTCTGATACATATCAGCTTTTTCAAAGGTGAAATAAACCCCAAAATGGCCTCAGGAATCAGTAAGTTGCAGTGCAAACAACTAGCTCACAAAAATCCCAACTCTCTAAAGCATTAGCTCCTAGACATTTTGCCGGTATGACTCCATTTTGAGAATTAAATATAATCCTACAACCACAGACAAAGAAATGTGAAGTATATCAAATATTAATATGGTCACGTTAACTATCATAGATATTAATCTCCCCATTGTTTAATATCCAAAATGTTGAAAAATTTGGGTCGTATATGTTGTTAGAAGTTTGCCGACTTCAACTTCCCTCTATTAGCTTTTTCTTTGTGTTAGTCTGATAGATTTAGAGCCCTTCAGACATATCGGAAGGATCAGAAATACCCTGACAGAATCTCCACAGAGGCTACTTGAAAGTCATGGTTAAATCAAATCTAAGGGTGTGATCCTTCTGGCAGAGAAGCACAGGTGTGAGTCCCATTGAAGTGAGAGGGAGTTGTGCTCAACTACATGTGCCAATAAGTTCAACTGATATTAACTTTTTAGAAAAGAAACTTATTCCCAGAAAAAATCCATTTCAATGTGTTTGTTATGCTGTAATCAGGATAAATATCCAAATTGTGGAAATATCCAACAAAGTGGAAGTTTGGAAAAGCTTGATTTCAATCATCCTAAATTTTTTGGCCAATCAAAGCAATTTCCTAGAGCTGAAACGGGTAGCAAAATTAAGGTTCATGGGTTTTTCCCCATGATTTTGAGCAGGGCATAGTTGACACGAACAACGTTCAAGCAACATTCGAACTTGCAATTTTAGGTTGTTCAGTTCATTTGGTTTGTTTATTTCATTTATTTTGTGCCTTTCTGGTTGTTTTTGCCAGGAACAATGAAAATGGGTGTGGTAAAAACTAGAAATGACTTGAATGAACTAAATAAATGAAACAAACTTAACTGACCTCAGCGACCCAAAGAGATGAAAATGGGTAATTGATTGAGTAACATGCACTTTTCAGTTCGTTGTTTTTTGGTCAGATAGTTGGGATTTGATGGGATTGCCCATTTTGGCAGGGACTTATTTCAGCTCTACAATTCTTTTAAAATGCATTTATTTATTTAAAATTTTTATTTTCCCACCCCTCCTGCCTCAGGCACTCAGGGTGGCTCACATCATACAAAATATAAAAACAACTTTAAACAACTTTAAAAGGAGGTACCAAATACCCACACCCATCCCCGCCCACCCCACTCAAACCCAAACCCCCACCCATCTCCCTCGCCAAACGCCTGGCTGAGCAGCCAGGTCTTACAACTTCGTTGAAACGAGGGGAGGGCAGGACCAGCCAGGCCCCCACTGGCAGGAAGTTCCACAACTGCGGTGCAGCCACCAACAATACCCTCTCCTGTGTGGCCCCCCAAAAGACTCGGGGGACCTTGAGAAAGGCACCCCCGGACAACCGCAGGGACCGATTCAGGACCCGGGGGGTGAGGTGGTCCTGCAGATATGCACGGCCTAGGCTGTTTAGGCCAATACCAACACCTTGAATCAGGTCTGGAAAACCACTTGCAGACAGTGCAGAGAACGGAACACTGGTGCAATGTGCTCCCGGCGGCCCAGCCCTACCAAGTGCCGGGTCACCGCATTCTGCACCAGCTGCAACTTCTGAGTCGTCACCATGGGTAGTCCCATTGACATGGTAAATGTAGTTTGCTAAAGACTAAGCACCATAGTGGGAATGGGTCTTGCTCGTTGACAAACCCACGTTTCCCTTAATGCAGTACAACAGTGCCATTGCAATGTAGTTCACTAGAGAGCAACCCCAATTCTTGCCTCTGCTCCCATTCCAGTACTTTGTTGCTTTGGTATTTTGATACAGCACAATCTTGCTATAACAACACTCATCATTATAAAGTAAATTTGGTTGTAGAACAGTGTGAGGCATGGTTCCCAAATAACACCTGTGCTGAATAATTTTAATTAATATTGTCAAAAACTTCATTTCCCCATAGAAATTTTCATTTTTGATGGCGCAACATGTCTGTCAAATATTTTCAGAGCCATCTTCACTGCCACCTCTGAGACATAACTCCACTGGCCAGTTTCTACAGTCATAATAGCCATTTAACTTCACGTGGTGAAACTTGATTCCGCCCTTCTCCTTTCATTGGCTAATGGATGGGACACTTTGGGTTTATGTCACTTCTTCTCTCTTGCCCTCTTTCAAGCCTTTAGTCAAAATACAGGCAGGTCTGACATCACTACTAAAGGTAAAGGGAGGGTTTTATTTATTTACTTCAATTTCTAGGCCACTCCCTCCTGCTGCTGCAGCTCAGGGCAGCATACAACATAATAAAAACATTAAAATATTAAATAGCATCAATAAAAATAGACTATAGATAACAATAAAAAAATACATTTAAAATACATCACCGTGAAGTTAAAAGACCCTCCCACCCCTCTTCCCAGCCCATCACCCATCTCTAGGGCTGAAGCGGTAACTCCTTTTTCCGTTCTGCTATTTCATTCTGCCATTTCAGAATTGCCCATGACATTCTGGAGCTTTTCCGCCGGCATTCCACTAATTCTGCCAGCATTCCGCTAATTTGGAAACTGTTGGAATAATCGCGGAAACTGTCAGAACATGCATTTTTTGCTACTTCGCAGTCCTGGTGGAAATTGCAGAAGACAGAAACTGTCGGGAAAAACATTATTCTGCTATTTTCACAGTCTCTGGAAGTAGTGGAATGAAAGTAGCGGAATGGCGGAATTAGCAGAATGAAATTAGCAGAATGAATGTCTCTATCGCATCATGCCGCTCATTGCAGAAGAGCTTTTTCCATTGGAAAAAGTTACCGCAGCGGCATGCTGCTTCAGCCCTACCCATCTCCCTTATCAAAAGACCGGTGGAACCGCCAGGTCTTAAATTGTCTACAGAAAGAGGGAGGTTCGGGGCCAAGCGGACCTCCATCAGGAGGGAGTTCCACAGCCTCAGTGTGGCCACCGAAAACACCCTCCTCATTGTCACCACCCGAGAAATTCGGGGAACCCCAAGGAGGGCACCCACAGACAACCACAGGGCCCCATCCAGGACCCAGGACATGAGGGCAATCCCACAGATAAGCGGGGCCCAGGCCATATAGGGCTTTATAGGCCAAAACCAACACCTTGAATAGGGCCTGGAAAACTATAGGCATCCAGTGTAGAGACCGGAGCACTGATGTAATGTTCTCACAGCGACTTGTCCCCATAAGCAGACCCAGACATAGGGGCAGGCCCTCTAGGCCCAGGCCTTGGGCGGAATTTTCTGGGGGGCAGCTATCCTGGTGCCAGCTCTGCCCCACTCCGTTTCTGTTTTTCTCCCTACACAGCCGAGGTTGTTGCCCACAATTGAAGCCTTCTGCCTGGGTCCCCATCCCTCACCTGCCTCTGCCATCTGCCTGCTAGTAGCTCCACAGCAGCTGTCTGCCTGCTAGCAGCTCCACAGCAGCAGCAGCAGGACATTGTGACACCGATCTGGGAGATAAAACTTTCTGTTTACAAACAACTCCTCTCCACGTGAGTGCTCAGAAGATTGTTGCCTTGTAAAGAAGGTTCTTCAAGGTAGCTCCCAACATTCTCACAACTGTGCATGCTTTCCCTATTCCAATAATAGACCATGTGATGGTCTCAAGCTCCTCTAGTATAAAAAGCATTCTCTCCCCTCATAATAACAGTTCCTTCCAATCCTTTCTAAGAATATAAGGGAAAAAATTCCATGCAGGGCTGGAAGGGTGGGTGTTGTGAGAATGTTGGGTGCCATCTCGAAGAATCTTGTTTACAAGGCAGCAACCTTCTGTTCTTCTTCAAGTGGCTCCTCACATGCCCTTTTTACATGGCTTCACCAGGTGGACGGTCCGTGGGCGTGCTGATGCGTGGGTGGGGCATGCACATGGCCGCACAGACATCCCCACTCACCCCCCGCTCATCCACACCCATGGAGCAACCTCCATTTTCCACAGTTGCTCCATGCATGTGGACAAGCGGGGAGTGAGTGGGGATGCATATTAGGCAGGCATATGAATGCACCCCAAGCGCATGCACCATATCATTCACACGGAGCTCCCCCACCCATGAACATGCAGCATGGGGGTGGGGCTTGGCTTGGGGACAGAAGCCTGAGAAGGACCATGGGGCACAAAATTCCTAAGTTCGTCTCTGCCCATAAGGAGGCAGGCTGCCACATTCTGTCCCAGCTGCAGTTTCAGGACCATCACCAAGGGTAGCCCCACATAGAGTGCGTTGCAGTAGTCCAGTCTTGAGGTGATGAAAGCATGGATAATGGTGGCTAAGTTGGAGTCCAAGACATATGGTTGAAGCCATCGTACCAGGTGTAATTGGAAAAATGCTCCCCTCACCACAGCCGCCACCTGGGCATCCAGAAAGAGCTGTGAGTCAAAGAGCACACCCAAACTCTGAACCTGAGGGACCAACAGAAGGCGGACCTCATCAATAATGGGTGCCACCACTCCATCATCCCTTCCCACCAGCATCACCTCAATCTTGTCAGGATTCAGCTTCAGACGGCTCGCCCTCATCCAATCCCCCAAAGCTGTCAGACACCTGGTAAGCACCAAGACTGCCAGACCTGGGTCAGCTGAAAAAGACAGGTAAAGTTGGGTGTCATCAGCATATTGATGACACCACTCACCAAACCCTCTGACAACCTCCAAAGACTGCATATACACATTGAACAGGAGATGGGACAAAATATGACCTTGCAGGACTCCACATGCGAGGTCCTGGGGAGATGATGAACAGTCACCCAGCACCACACATTGAGTTGTCCCAGCCAGGAAGGAACAGAACCATTTGAAAACAATCTCGTCCACCCTGGCTCGGTCCCGCAAGTGAGCCACCAAGGTGTTGGTTTGGGCCTACAGTCAACAGTGTCAAATGCAGCCAAGATATCTAACATGATCATCAGGGTTGTCCAACCCCAGTCCAGCTCACAGTAGAAGTCATCAGTCAAGGCCACAAGTGTAGTGTCAGTGCCAAAACCTGACATGATCCATATGCCCCTGAAGCTGCTGGGCCACCATCCATTCAGTAACCAAGGTTAGAGACTGGCTGATAGCTGGCTAGGGAGTCAACGTCCAAAGATGGTTTCTTGAGCAGAGGTTGCACCACTGCCTCCTTGAGGCAACCTGGCACTCTGCCCTCCCTAAGAGAGGCACTGATTACCCCAACCAACAATGGCCCCAGTATCTCCCACATGGCCTCAACCAGCCAAGATAGGCACAGGTCAAGTTCACAACATGTGGCCCTAACAGCCCAAAGGACATCCTCTGCATCAGCAGACACCCACTGAAATTGATCCCATAAAACAGGACAAGGCGGGACTTCCACTGCCAAAAGTGTGGCATTGAAATTGTGGTGAATTTGGGCTATTTTATCCACAAAATAGTCGACAAACACATTGCAATGAGCACTGGAAAATTCCATTTCCAGGAGGAGGGAGGCTAAACTGACCAGCCCCCTCAACCTGGAATACCTCAGATGGACGCGAATTTTGCAGATGCTGTAACAGCAGCAAAGAACCTCTTCTTTGCTGGTTCCACAGCCACAGCATAGGCTCATAAACTAACTCTATGCTACAATTGATCAACTTCAACACAGGAACAATGCCACCATCGCTCCAACCACCGCCCTTCCCACTTTATCCGCCACAGGTCCTCCATACACCAGGGGGACCTATGAAGTCAGTGTTCAGGGAGCAAATGCCTAGGAGCTGTTTGGTCGATGGCCTCCGTCAGCAAGGTGTTCCAAAGAGCCATGAGGTCATTGAGCAAATGGTCATCAAGATCAGAGGGAAACTCCCCGAGAGCATTCTGGACCCTCCCTGATTCCATATGTCACCAGGGGTGAACCAACTGAACTGGTTCTGCACCTTTCCTGGAGTAGTCATGCGCCAGGAGACCGGCCTGAAGGAGGTAATGATTCATCCATGACAAGGGCACAGATTACACCTCCCCCACCAATGATCCCCCACCTCAAGGCCAGTGCAAAATATCAGGTCAAGGATATGCCCCCCATCATGTATCAGGCCAGCTACCACCTGAGACAGTGCCATGGTTGCCATGGTGGCCATGAACTCACGCTCTGCCCCTCGCAAGGTTGGCGTCGGCATGAATATTGAAGTCCCCCAGGACCATGATCCTTGGGGATCACAAGACCACCTCCAACACTAGCTCAGCTAGAGCATGCAGAGATGCTGCCATACAGGTCGGTGTGTGGTATACCAGCAGCAGTCCCAATCTGCCTATAGCCAAATCAATCACAAGATGGAGTCCCTCTATGCCTGTCATAGTTTGCACAGGATACCTCCTCACAGTCCATGTATCCTTAAAAATAACAACTGCACCACTCCGCCCCTCCCCACCCCCCCCTCCCTCTGTCAGCTGGGACAAGGTCAGCCAGAATAGGCTAAACTCAGTGTCCAGCCAGGGCTCCATAATACACACAAGGTCAGCTGTCTGGTCCAGGATTAACTCCCGGACCATAGTTTACAACTGACCTCGTGTTGAGCAGCATCAAACCCAGGGCAGGGGCCCTCCAATCATTAACTACCTCACAACCTGCTGGGGGCCAGTGAGAGGGACAGGCACCTGTCCCACCTCACAGATCTAACCAGCCTCCCAAAGGGACCATAATTCCTCTGGCCCAACATGACCCGAATGGCTGCTGGATCCCCCCCAACCCACTGTTCTACAACCAAATTTACGTTATAATGAGGAGTGTTGTTATAGCAAGACTGTGCTTTATCAGAAAACTGAAGTAGCAAAGTCAGTGAAATACCAAAGTGAAGAACTGAACACAAAGATTCAAAACTGCAAATGAAGATGGAAACAAACAAATCCCATTTCCATATTCACTTTGCTCAAATGAATATTATTATTCTGAATTGCTCAAATCTGGGATTTGATCAATATTAGTTTAGGTGTAGTCATGCACATATTAATTATTATTATTATAAGCATTTGTATAGCACCAGCTATGTACCTGGTGCTTTACAGAACAACAAGACAGACGCAGTCCCTGCCTATGGCTTACAATCTAATAGTAACCCAACTGTGTAAAGTTGACTGACAATTTTTTAAAGGACTTGAATTTGGCCCGTTGTTACAGGGATAAGATCGTGCCTTTCTTCTTTCTGTCAGAGCACTCCAGTTAGAGAAAAATACATTTTTCTAACCACCAGTCTAAGTTTTCCCTTTTCAAAAAGAATCTTCTTCTCTATAAGATCATTTGGGTAGCTGCCAATTCCAATTTTAGACCATTTCTGCCATTACAAGCGCCACGCTCATCTACTCTTTTAAGAATGATGTTGAAGATTAAAATCTAGACCCAAACAAATCAAGGCTTTGTGCTAGTCTAGTTCCCCAACACCAGTACACGGAGGAGTTTAGCAAATCAGTGAATTATTTTACTACATGAAAAGTTCACAGTAAAAACAAATTACATATACTTATTCAATAAACTAGACACACACTTCTTGGATGAAATTCCCATCAAAATCACAGGTCCCAATACTGTCTTGATCGAATTGAGACCCTCTCAGTAGTCAGTAATGTCTCGATCAACATTTCATTTCTTGATTTATCAACTTTCTGCTTACCAGGATCCCATTTACCACTTTGCCCTTTACCACTTGACTGTCCATTTCAAATCCCAAGAGGTAACACAGACACAATACTGCATTTCTTCAATGCCATTTTGCCTTGTACTTCCTTGTCACTCATTGGCTGGTATTCATATTCCTTTATTAATCTGCAAGCCAGGTGCAGATTGGTCAAAGCAAAGGGAACAACGTTGAACAACAATTCTGACTGGAGTCATTGTAATGGAGGTTAAGGGGCACTGGGGGAGGCTAAGGGGCGGATTATTTGCACAGTGATTGGTTCAGAAATGCAGAAACAACAAACTCAGAATTTAAACCCTATAAAGCCCTAAACGGCTTGCGCCTCAAGCATCTGTAAGACCGCTTCCTCCCTTAAGTCCCTTCATGGCCCCAGAAGTCAGACAGGGATGCCCTCTTGCAGGTGCCATCTCCCTGTGATATTTTTATGACTAGAGCGCACAGGGAGGCATTCTTGGTAGCTGCCCCATGATTATGACACTCCCTCCCCTTGGAGGTCCACCTAAGCCTGGGCCTGCTCATCTTCTGGAAACAATGTAAGATCTTTTTATTTGGCCAGGCATTTGATAGGCAAGGATAGGATGGAATGGGATTGGGTAGGAGATGTAGGGGTGAGTTAATGGCTTTTTTATTCTGTTTTTATTACTGTAAGCGGTTCTGAGCATCTGTGGGAAGGGCGGCAAAGAAAGAAAGAAAGAAAGAAAGAAAGAAAGAAAGAAAGAAAGAAAGAAAGAAAGAAAGAAAGAAAGAAAGAAGTACCCTCAACAATTCAGTAAGTAGTAAATGAAGGGTATGCAGTAAATAGTAAGTATAAAGTTGGTAAATTAGGACTGTATCTCGCTGTATTACGAGAATCGAGAAACCACATCGGTATCAGGAAATGGCTGGGAAATCTATCGCTGTTCCCAATATGGCAAAATTTCTCATGAGCAGCAATTTAGCTGCTCATTTTACCCCTACTCCTGGGGGAAGTTTCAGCGCGTAACAAAATGAACAAAGGCTTGGCTGTTAACAAAACAAGACAGTATTCCACACCAGGTGACTGTCCACCTTCCCATTTATTAGGTGCTCACCCCCACTAGTCACATGACCACCACCCACCGAACACACAGCTTCCACTTATGGTGGGCTCCTGGAGCATGCAGAGCCCACCCTGCAGGCAAACCAAGACTAACATATGACCATGTGTCTGCATCCTGTCAATTAGGTTGCATGCAGCCCCCATGCATACAGGTCCGTAAGCACCATAGAATTGTGGACAAAAAGCCTAGTGTGTTCTGGGGAGTGACCTCTTCTGGTCCTTCTCTCCACTTATACTCTCACTGGTGTGAACATAATGTCTGCCTTAAAAAGCCACCACATCACTTTCAAACTCCATTCTCCCAGCCCGTCCTGGTTGGCAGTACATGCCTGCTGATGCTTGTTGTTTCCCAGCTGCTGGATTCTCAGGAATGACTTGCAGAGGATTACCATCATCAAGGCCATGGGTCAAACCGACAACCAGCACCATTACCACCACCATGCAATTGAAGTCACTCTCCGCCTACTGATCTGCCTGCCAATGTTGCATTCCTGGACTGAGGAGGAGACCAAGGCCTTCCTCACTCTATTGGGGGGGGCGGGGAGCAGGAGGTCCAATATGCCCTGGCGACGTGCTATAGAAATTAGGTGAAGTTCCGGGAGATCTCTCAGTTCAAATAGAGCAGCAGGGCTATACCCAGGACATGAACCAGTGCCAGCAGGAGGCCAAGGACTTGAGGCACAGGTACAAGGAGATCAAGAACAACAGTTTTGCCTCTGGCTCTGGGAGGCAAACATCATCCTATCACAAACTCTTTGAGCTGTTCCTCTGTGTGGATGGAGCCATCATTGCATCCCGTCTGTATGACTGCACCTTAAGCCAGAAGCAGATGGATACAGCTCCCCCACTGCCTGCACCCCACTCTGGATGCTCCTCTTCCCACCATGGAAGCTGCAACCACCAGTGGAGATCACTCCATGTCTGTCCCTGCCTTGGAGCAAGCAGGGGTCGACGCGAACATGGACACCATGACTCTCACCATGACTCTCACAATGTATGCAGAAATAGAGACAGTACAGAGAAGGGCAATAGAAATGATAAAGGGTATGGAACAGCTAGTCATGTTGGGGCTTTTCAGCTTGAAGAAAACTAGACAGGTTGGGGCTCTTCAGCTTGGAGAAGAGACGTCTGAGAGGGGATGTGATACACATTTATAAAATCGTGAGCGGTGTGAAACAAGTAAATAGGGAACGGTTGTTCACCTTCTCAAATAGTAATAGAACTAGGGGACACTCCATGAAACTAGCAAGTAGCAAATTTAAAAGAAAGTATTTTTTCATTCAACGCACAATTAAGTTGTGGAATTTGTTGCCAGAAGATGTGGTCAAAGCCATTAGTATAGCCGGTTTTAAAACAGGACTGGACATGTTTCTGGAGAATAGGTCCATTAGCAGCTATTAGCCAGAAGTAGGTTTGGGGAATGTAACCTCTTACTGTTGGAAGCTGGGAGTAAGCAACAGGAAATGGATCACCCCATTATGACCTGTTGGGTACTTCTTCCAAGCGACCAAGATTGGCCACTGTGCTGGGCTCAATGGACCATTGGCCTGACCCATTATGGCACTTCTTATGTTCTCATGCCCTCAAGATCAAGAGACAGCCCTTGTTTAAGAAGACACAAAGGTTTCTGGTGAAGGGCATGTAAGACCCAGATGCCACCTTTGTAGAGGAGGCGGAGGAGAACGTAAGTTAGTACACCTGAGGGGGGATTTGCATTTACATGACTGCATGATAAAGGCTTCTGATGTTGTTATATAATTATGCTTGTTATTGTTTACTGTGTTGACAGACAGCCAGAAGAATGCAGAGGAGCAGCAGGAAACTGCTCCACCAGACAGGAATAGTAGGCACGGGAAGAGGGTGGCACTGGTAAGGCACCATGGCAGGCCCACAGCCTGGTTAGGAGATGGGGGAAAGGCACGGGGGTGGGGGAGGGAGTACAAATGGTGGCCGGAGGAAAGGGTACGAACGGAGCTGGTTGATTTCTGTATGTTCTTCACTCCTTTACAGTGATCATGGAAGCTGGTATCCCAGCACAGCAACTGCCCCAACAGCTGAGTAGGGCAGGTACTCATTCCTGCTTCGACAGATGCAGGGCTGAAATTGGGCCTGCAGGGGCCTGAAACACCAGGGTGGGATGGTGGGTTGGGCAGTCTGAAATAATGGTTTTCCATGTTGCCTTGCTAGGATTGGCTGCACACAACACACAAGCCGCTATTGGCCACTATTGGTCATGTGTCCTCACAGGACCGGCTGCATGCTTGTTTACTGCTTGTTTACTGATCCTGAAGATACAGGGTAATTTCAGATGTTACGGGATCACAGTCAACCACCCTGAAGCACAGTGGATTCAGGGTGGTGGCTGTGATCGTGCGAACGTCTGTTTGAGCCCCGGCAGATGTTCACCACGGTGAATTCCTGGCAGGGTTCAAAGCTCCCCGAGGGTGGGCGGCCAGAGGACTGCAGGGGGGTGGGGCTGAGTGGCCGCATGTCATGCTGTGCAGTCCCGCCCCCTCTCCGATTCCCCTCAGCGACCAGACCAGCACGTCTAAAGGATGGCCGATCTGATCACGGACCGGGATCCTAGACAAATCACAGTCCAGGGTTCAGCGTGGCGGACAAAAGGCCCATCACATCTGAAATTACCCACAGAGCTTATTCACACTGCCCTAGGAGATATTATTAAATTAATGTCTTGACTCACCCCCTCCTTCTTTTTTGTTCACTCTTCCCATTGCCAGAACCTAACCTGTGATGTATAAGATACTCTTTGTGTGTCATGGGGTGTTTTCAGACATGACGGGGCGGCTTCGCCCCGTCACGGAAACAACCCTGAGATTCCCCGCCGGGATCACTCTGACATGGCAAACAGACGTGCTGGGTGATCCCGGTGGGGAATCGGGGAGGGGGCAGGGCCGTGCAGCACAACATGTGGCCGCATGGCCCCACCCCCTCCACACTCCTTTGCCACCCGCCCTCTGGGGAGACAGGCGGGCACCGTGGCCAATGCGGCCGCAGCTCCCGCCCGAAATGACCATGGGCCGGAATCCCGGCAGGAATTCCAGGCCGTGATCCCCATCCAAATGTGACAGGCCCCTTTATCCCCGCCAGGAATCACCTTCACCACACGATCGCCGCTGGCCCCACAGATTTGGCCGATTGCATGGTGAATGTGATTCCCGGCGGGGATTGAGCATGGCTAACATCAGGGGGGGAACTTCCGGTTCCCCAACAGATGTTACGGGACCATTCCCGACCACAGGGTATTTATTTTTTTATTTATTTTATAAATTTATACCCCGCCCCTCCTGCAAAAGCAGCCCGGGGCGGCTTCCAACAATAAAAACATCGTACAATAAAATACAATTTAAAAACATCCATAACAATATTAAAACAGGGCTTAAAACATTATAAATAATACATCCGGTGGGGGAGCTAAAAAACCCTCACCCTACCCTCCCACCCTCCCCAAAGGCCTGGGCGAACAGCCAGGTTTTGCAATTTTGCCGGAATGTCAATAGGCTAGGGACCAGGCGAGCTTCCTCCGGAAGGGAGTTCCAAAGGCGCGGCGTGGCCGCCAAGAATGCCATCTCCATTGTGGCCCCCAGCTTAACACGGGGGACCTCCAAAAAGGCACCCCCGGCGGACCGAAGGAGCCACTCCGGGGCACGGAGGGCAAGGTGGTCCCTGAGGTATGAGGGGCCCAGACCGTGAAGGGCTTTATAAATCAACACCAAAACCTTGAACCTGGCTCAGCACGCTATCGGCAACCAGTGCAGAGCTCGGAGCACAGGTGTAATATGCTCCCGATGGCCCGTACCCATAAGGAGACGAGCCGCCGCATTGACTGTGGTTGAGCGTGATCTCATAACGTCTGAAAATACCATGTTTAGATCATTACCTTTTGAAATCCCTGATCCTGGCCCTCCTATGCCCTCGTCAGGTTGGTGGACTGGTTAGGTTGGTCTGCCGCCAGAGACTAATGGATCCTGCTTTCTAGAATTCTCTGGGGGATTTACCTACTCTGTTGATAACCTGATCACTTTGTGGAATGACATCTTGACCATGGCCATTGACATGGTTGCACCCAGGCATCTGCTCCCACCGCTGTGGCAACACTGGTCCCACTGGTATACAGAGGACCTGAGGCAGCTGAAGTGGGAGAATAGGCAGTTAGAGTGCTTGTGCGCTTGACTCGTCCTGAAACTGACTGATCGTGCCATAGATTGTTTTTAAAGGACTATTATATGCCATGGCTGTAATGGCAGCAAAGAAAGCTTTCTTCTCCACTATTAGACTGTCTGCAAAGTATCCTCCAGCTGAGCTGGGTTATGAGCAAATGCAGGGCTCATTTGAGAAAGAGGTGTGGGGCCAAATGCTTATAGGGAAATACAGTGATAGAACTTTGAAATGAAGACTGGTAGGACAAAGGTTCAAGTCTGGTTTATGAGACAGATGAGTATGTGGATGTGTGATTAATTTTAAGATTACTTTCTATTTAAAAATGGTTATTTTTCAGCCCAGCCTCAAAGTTAGGCAGTGGGCTGTTTTCTGAATAAACGTACACATATCATGTCCCCTCATTCCAAAGTGTATTGTCCCTCATTTTGATGATCTCTAGTCCTCATTTCAGAGTCCAGTAGTTGAGAGGTATGCCAACCTTCTGCTGAGGTATGAGAGTAGAGCTTACCTCCAGCTTGGCATACTACCTGTCTCTCATGTCTGCTTGAGGAAACCCAATTACAGGAGCTGCTGTTCACATTTCTTGTGCTTGGAAGAAGTCAATTCTGTAGCTCTGCAGGGAACAAAATGGACTCCCTTAGCTCACTCTGATCAGCTACGGGAGACAGGAGCTAGCTTGCTTCCTGGGCAACAGGGTATTTCGGTGTGCATGTTGTTTTCGTTATTACAATTACAATAACAAAAATTGTCATTTTCGTTATTGCAACAACCAAGAATAACGACAATACCAAAAACCAAGAATACTGATAATGATAATGATATCGATAACGATATTAATACCAAAAACAATACCAAAAATGATAACAAGAAATGAAAAAGACATGTCGTTATCATTGTTGTTATTATTCAATAAGTCCTTTTTGGCATAAGCTCTCGCTACAGCCACAACATACAAGGAAAAACACAAACGCTATACATAGATGATTAATAATGCTAACAGCTAGTGTAACCTAGCCATTAGGTCTCCAACGCAATACAGAGAAAGAATCATATTGAACTCTTTATAAAATAGTAAATAAGATGAAGTAAAATAAAACAAATACATTAAAACAAAGTAACAGTATACCTTAGGGTTCCATTGGCCATTGATATTATGGCCCACCAAAATCCCAAGGTACTAGGAGGAGAATGGTCCTTACTGGTAGGAATCACCACATCGGATACAATCCATACATTCCTCTCCTTAGGAAAACCCCTCCACCCATAGCAGAAGTCTCTACACCCTCTACAATAAGCAAGCGTAAAAGAACTTCGCCCAACCTTAGCTAGATCCCCAGAGCCCCTACAAGCTTAAAGAGGGAGTAGCTTTATGTGGCAACATAATGCTTATCATACAATAGTTTACACTAGACAATACTTATAGCCTTCAACCTTTGCATAATTCGGGCTGTTGTTTGGGCAGCCAAACTTAGGAAGGTAGCAATTGCCACCAATTCGTCCTTCCCTATTAATGACAGAAGAAAAAAATAACAGCCCTCCCTGCTGAAATCTAGGCCCTTCTTTAGCAGCGGTGATAACCACACTACCCTCAATGCATAATAGTAGAGGCATCTTAACAGAAGATGGTCCATCGATTCAACCTCGGCTAATGAGCACATACATAGCCATTGCTCATAGGGGATTCGATTTGTTTCCCCTCTAGCATGGCTGTATGTATGAGTTGGAAGCGCAGCTGAGTATACAGCCTGGGCAACCGTGGGTTGGTAAGAGCATCTAGATATGGTTCAAATTTAATCTCCTTTTTAAAGTAGCCTAGAAGAGGTGCTACTCTCCATTGAGCAACAGCTGCCAGGTCTTCTTGGTGGGCTATGTCTCTAATTCTTATGCACAGAACTTTTAGATTTTTGCCCACAAAATGTTCAAAGGAAAAGCCACAGGTAGTCAAAAGTTGGGATAAATACAATAACCAAGGGTAAGCTCTCAGGCTCAAAGCTATGAGCTCTTCCTTTAAACAAAGCAAAGGCAGGTCACGCTCCTTTTGAGGTAATAGGCGTAGCCAGAATCTAACATATGAGATCCTGGGCAAGGAGCCTATGGAGTCGGTAGCCATCTCTGCACGCAGAATTGCTCCCAGAATATCCTGACCAACTTTGAGTAATCTGTGCAAAAACCTATTTGTACTCTCTCTAGTAGGAGGATATTAGGAGTGGGCACCAGCTACAAACCAAAATGGCCGTGGCCGGAATCTTAGCCAGATACACCTCCAAAAACGTGGAAAGAGGCACCCCCTTTGAGGGCTTGGGCAGCTTGAGCAGCCTTGATGGATCTTACATGGAGATGCTCACTCCACGAGCCTCTTCTAGCAAAGTTGACTCCTAGGTAGGAGAAGGAAGATATCACTTCTATCGAGCCCACACTTGATTTCCATGAATGTGGGCTCTTCCTTCTGCCCAGGATCATGATCTTGGTTTTAGTGGCATTAATCTCTAGCCCATTAAGCTTACCGTAGTCCTGGCAGCTGTTAATGGCCCACCTTAAGCCTATTTCTGTCTGCAAGAAAATGACTAAGTCATCCGCAAACTGAAGTATAGGTATCTGAGTGTCCCCTACCTTAGGTGGATGAGTTTTCTTCCTCTGAATATATATAATGAGATCCGTCACATATAAGCTAAATAGAAGTGGGGCCAGGACACATGCCTGGCGAACACCTCTTTCTATAGCTATTGATTCACTCATGCTCCAACCCGTTCTGACATGAGCCTCGTTATTAGAATATAATGAATGAATTGCATTTAGTAAATTCTCATTTACCCCCCAGGCCTTCAACTTTTGCCACAGCCTTTCTCTAGACACCATATCAAAGACTTTTGTGTAGTCAATAAAGGCCAGAAAAAGCTTAACCTTTTTTAAGTTAACATATTTGGAAATCAAGTGCTGTAAAATGAAACAGCAATCCAACGTGGATTGCCCGTTATGGAATCCAAACTGTTCAGAAGGGATAATATCGCCCAATTCTGCCCATTTTTCAATGTGCCCCAACAGGATCCTTGCATATACCTTCCCCACCACCGACAAGAGGCTAATCGGTCTATAGCAAGCCGAGTCTTGCATATTGCCTTTTTTGAAGATGGGGACTATAACGCTTTGAGTCCACATCCTCAGGATCCTACGTACTTTACTAAAGACATAGAAGACATAGAAGAGAATTGATAGGATTTGTGCCCACCATACTGGGGCAGCCTGCAGCATTTCAGCAGAAATATAGTCCGGCCCCACTGCCTTATTGCACTTTAGGGCTTGAATAATTACTATTATCCTATCTGGGAGAAAATCCTCTTGCTGCCATATGGTCTTAGGCTGCTGACTCTCGCCCTGAGGCAGATCTCGAGTTGTCACTTCCCTCTGCGTATAAGTCTGTAAAGAATTTGTGCCACACACTACAAGGAATGGACTGGGTAATCTGACCACTATTTGGTTTTATGATTTTATTGAGTGCTGACCAGAATCCTTTTAAGTTACCTGAACTGTGCCTGTGTTGGGAGGGGCGAGCAGCTCAGCAGTATCTAATGGATGTATCCCTGACCAATGAGCAGCGCAAGCAGGCCCCAGCAGTCTCATGGCACTCTGTGATTGCTCAGTGCCTGCTGCCTCCCACAACCAATCAGGGGGGCTCTGAGGGAGGCCACTGCAACCCTTTATAATCGGAGTGTCAGGTTTTTTCTTTCTGTTGTGTGAGAGCTCTGCTTATCAGGTTGCGTTTACAGAACTGTGGTGCTTGCATATAAAAATTCGCCCTAGTCCTCATTGTATTATTTATTTAATTGTATTATTTATTTTATTTATTAGGTATTACCACCAATACTTTTCCTTCCTCCAACCCTACATTTTACCTTCTCCCTTTCCCTGACTTCTCCCCCTGTACATTATATATAGATAGGTAGAAAAGATTTTATATATATAATATAAAAGTTATATAGATAACATTTAGATAATTTATATAGTTATATAGATAATTGATTAGATAATAGCTTTCCTTTTCACTTCCCCGTCTCCCTTAGATTTAAAATATTTAAAATATTTAAAATATTTTTAGATTTAAAATATTTTAAAATATTAGTTGTGCACAGGAATCAATAACGATACCAATACCAAAAATAAAATCTTCATTTGAAACAGTACCGATATCAATAACGAATACTGATATCAATACCGAGAATGAAAACTATATAAAAAACGATACCCAAAATTATAACAAACAATAACGACAATGAAAACGAAAATGACATTGTTAATAACGATAACAAAAATGACATTTTTGAATAACGAAAATGAAAAACGAAAATGACATGGGGGTCTGGTGCACACTCCTAATTTCTTCATGATGAAAAATTCCATCAGGAGTTTTTCCAACAAAAAACTTTTTTATCTGACAAAATGGGAATAGTCTTGTTGGAAACTTTTTGACTAGACTTAATATTGTAGGTTCCTTCATAACGGCCTAGGCCCTACCTATCTACGGGACCGCCTCATTCCCTGGGTGCTGGGTCGACCTCTGCGGTCATCTGGGGGTGCCCTGCTTGAGGTCTCCCAAGTCTTCCAGAGGGCCACGCAGGGGAGGGCGTTCTTGGTGGCCACACCATGGCTGTGGAACTCCCTTCCAGTGGAGGCCCAGTTGACCCTGGATCTCACCTCTTTTCGGAGAAGTTGTAAGACCTGGCTGTTCCACCAGGTATTTGGCAGGGGAGATGGGTGAGGGGTGGAGGTTTTTTTTGGGGTAGGGGGTTATTTCCTTTTCCTCCTCTTAGTTGTTTTAATTGTTGTTTTAAATGTTGTTGTTTTTATTAATTGTAAGCCACCCTGGGCTGCCTGTGGCAGGAGGGGTAGGGTAGTAAAACTTTGAAAATAAATAAAAATAAATAAATAAGGCCTTCACTGTGAGTGACAAGTACTATACTAATGTAGTACAGTAGCATTAATATTAACCTGGCAACGTGCTTATTTCATTCCTACCAGATAAATTTCATAACACTCGGTTATAAAGATTGAGCAACTAATTGTTGACCGTTTTCTTACAAATAGCTGTGAATAAGTAAAACTCCTTATGAAATAAGGAAGAAGATTTGTGGATTTTTTAAATTGAAAAACAAAGCAATCCTGTTTATCATTATTTAGTAAATTCCATTCTTTGTTTAGTCAAAAACAAGGATACTGGAAAATGTATAACAACTCCTAGACAGAGTAAAGGGGAGGTGAAAGCAAAACATCGGTCTGAATCTCACCAAGATGATTTCAGATATAAAAACAGACAAAACCCAACCGTTCATGCTGTACTTTTTTTTTTTAAGACACTTAGGGCGGATTCCGACGTGCATTTAAATTGCACAGAATCCTCGGCGGCAAAGTGCGATTTAAAAAACCCCGCACTTCCGGGCTGGTGTGAATGCGCTGAGCGCGCACATTTCCACCTAGCCCGAATGTTTGGAGCGCGGTTTGAAAAGCTGCTCGGAGCAACTTTTCAATCCGCACTCCAAACATTCGGGCTAAGTGGAAATGTGCGCGCTCAGCGCATTCACACCAGCCCGGAAGTGCGGG